>CAAKHF010016367.1:12301-38629 GCA_901007745.1 Hippocampus kuda
ACATTACTATACATGGTCGTTTTTTTCGGCTAAAAACGCCTTACTATACATGGTCCCCCCCCTCCTCTTTTGACCTTACCCATGTTTGTATTTACATTGCACTTAATTGAACTGTGTTTTTTTTTTCTCTCTCTTGAACTTTTTCTCTTCTTTCTACCTACAATCTTGCTGCTGAAGGCTGTAAATTTCCCCAGTGTGGGACAAATAAAGGATTATCTTATCTTAAACTATGTTGGGCGCTGATAGAGGAAGAAGTAAATTAGCACATCCGTCTCAATATTAATATGATTAATAATAATAATAATAATAATAATAATGACAGGGCGGCCTGGTGATCCAGTGGTGAGTGCGTCGACCTCACAGTGCAGCGGTACCGGGTTCAATTCCAGCTCCGGCCTCCTGTGTGGAGTTTACATGTTCTCCCCGGGCCTGCGTGGGTTTTCTCTGGGTACTCCATTTTCCTCCCACATTCCAAAAACCTGCATGGCTGACTGTCCCTAGGTGTGAGTGTGAGAGGTGAGTGGTTGTTCGTCTCTGTGTGCCATGCGATTGGCAGGCAACCAGTTCAGAGTGTCCCCCTCCTACTGCCCGAAGACAGCTGGGATAGGCTACAGCACCCCCCGTGACCCTTGTGAGGATAAAATGGAATGGACAATGGATGGATGGATGGATAATAATCATACTAAACAATAAAAGGCTGATCGTAGCCTCTGTAAATGTCAACCAGCTATGAGTCGATCACCATGCAAAAGTACAAAAGAAGACATGCATCTGCCTGAGTATAATCCACGCAAAATTCTCATTTGTGCGTGTTTGTTAATCTTGCTTGGAGTGCATACGATCATGCAAACGCGGAGAATCACAGGGCCCATTTAGTAAAACCATCATTACTCCCCAATTATCTGGGGCTGCACACCGAGAAATTAAAATGACGATGATGCAGGGTTTACCAATCCCCTGGAGTCTTGCAGCATCTTCTGCAGCACTGCCTTCCAAGCTGTTAGTGTCGCACTGTGGCATTTCCGCGCCTGGTGCTGTACTACCTACCCAGCCTTTTCTCATTGTTCTGTATCTATTTCGGTTTGAACAGGCCCCTTTATTGCTTTTGCACACCCATAACGGCTCAGTGGTCTTGTTGCGGAAGAGCTCTCAAATACACTTCCTCCCCAGATAAATTTCAAGTTGTGACATACAATGGGTTGGTATGACACAGACCCCAATGTGGATTGTGATTTCCTCCTGCAGTAGTGTCTCGTGACGGATTGTATGTGTGTCTGTGTGTGTTTTTGTGTATGTGTGTGTGTGTGTGTGTGTGTGCGTGTGATTCTGACTTACTGGGAAAAAGACCAATTTGGGACAACGACAGTGCCCTCTATTCAAAATAAGCTGATTTAAATTCTGTGAAAAATGCTCGAGCATTCTAAACTTAGTGGAAAGAAGAAGTGCTGTCACTATAATAGGTCAAATGAATAATTTAAAAACACAGATAAGCCACAAATAGATTTGCAATGCAAAAGCAATGCACAAGTTCTATCCATCCATTTAATTTCTAGATCACGTCCTCATTAGTTGGAACATATCCCAGTGGACTTTTTGGGTTTTGCAACAATAATATGTTGAGTTAAAAAAAAAAAAAGACTCTCTGTAGTTTAAGTTTTATTTAAAATAATAATAATAAAAACACAAAACTCACAATGGCCCTCCAAGGGAAACTGTAACTCCAATGTGGCCTGTGACAAAAATGAGTTTGACACCCCTGACGAAAATTCTAGAAAGCCTTTTTTCAATTGGAAAAAAAAACCTGGTTTGTGTTCAGTGAATTTTTAAAACAAGTAACTTTGCAAAGTAAGGAACTTCTTCAAGGTAACTGTGGCAGCACTGGTGATAAATAGATAAAAATATTGTGGTTCCGGTCACGGGGTGACCCAAAGTGCAGATGATTAATTATTTATTGCACAACAGGGGATGGAGAAGTTGGTAGTTTCAAGTGAGGGAGGGCTGCTGGTCAGTCACTAAGATCTGAGAGGTGACAGGTTTCTGGAAGCCAGCTGAAGGGAACATGGGCAAGATGACAGGCTGGGAACAAGGTGTAAAAAACAAATACAAAGCAAGTCAGGATAAATATTCGAAAGAATCTCAAGGAAAAAAGGAAGAGAAGAAGAAAAAGAAAGAAAGAAAGAAAGAAAGAAAGAAAGAAAGAAAGAAAGAAAGAAAGAAAGAAAGAAAGAAAGACAGAAAAAAAGCATCCAGAGTTGCTGGATATACAACCCCATCAAAGAGATTTGACAATCTAGTGGCACGGTGGAGTTGGAGGCTTAAGAAGGTCAGTTGACTGAGACGAGATTGGCGTCAGCTTCCGATTGGCTCTGGAGCACCAAACCTGAATTCACTCCCAATAATACACACACACACACACACACACACACACACACGCACACACACACACACACACACACATATCCATCCATCCAGCTGGGTGCTGGAGCCCATCCCAGCTGTCTTCGGGCAGTAGTCAGGGCACATCCTGAACCGGTTGCCAGCCAATCACAGGGCACACAGAGACGAACAACCATCCGCTCTCACACTCACACCTCGAGACAATTTTGAGTGTTCAATCAGCCTGCCAGGCATATTTTTGGAATGTGGGAGGAAATTGGAGTACCCGGAGAAAACCCACATATGCAAACTCCACACAGGAAGGCCGGAGCCGGGATCAAACCCACGACCTCGGCACTGTGAGGTCGACACGCTAACCACTGGACCACCGGGCCGCCCCAGTGGGAAATATATCAAATAAAATAAAAGCTCAGTTGGTGCAGCTGGCATTTGAGAGATGTAACCAAAAAAATTACACAAACAAGTCGAAGGACACATCGCATCCAGAAATATGCCCACAATCGTGGTCTCAATTCTTTTATCTGAGCCATGTTTTTAATTTACCCAATGCCTGCCATGGCATTCCTGTTTATAACACTCAGTGAGTTGAAAGAGTGCACATACTATCACTGCATTTCCTTTTGGAGATTGGCACATTCAATATTCTGCATGCTCATTAAAGACACTTCGATATCAGCAGAAAAGAAAAAAAAAAAAGATGCCATCTAAAATCTTGAACAGGCCAATGGGAACGTTCAAAAAAATAAGAGCCCAGTTAAATCTGCTTCCCGAGGCAGAAAGTGCGATCATACTTTTACTTTGAAGTCCAAGAAGAAAACATCTCAGCGGGGAGACCCAAGCGTTTCGGCAGCAAGAACATTTCGGAAGACGACAGCCACAGAATAGAAAAGAAACCGAATGAAAGGCAACTTTTAGTGAATAGCAGCCGCTCCAATGCACACACTCCAACATCCAAGCACGCCGTGGGAGGGAGATAAAGAGAGGGGACGAGATGGACAGATGCTGAATCAGAAACAAACTAAATAAGTCATGAAATGGACTGCTCGCAGAGAGGAGATGGGAAAATGCGCACGGCTGCACACTTCAGACGCTCATAACAGAACAAATGGTCGTCTCAGTACGCTTTCATTTAATGAAAACTAATGAATTCCTCCGCTGGCTCGTGTGTGACCACAGCAGGCATAGCCATCGGCTCATTTATTTTTAAGGTTAACACACAAGTCATGAACGTGGCAGAATTGATGGACAAAAGGCAAGAACATAAGAACAAGAGATTTCCACTTGGGTTCTCTCAAATCTCGAATTGGAGTTGAATGAAGACGCCATATTTGTAATGTGAGAGCAGGAACAAAAAGTTCATTTGAAACAAGGATGACCACTGGTTGAATTTGATTCCAGGCTGGACTGATTTTCATGTCGAGGTTAAGGTTTTAATTTGAAACTGCAGGAAGTGGTCCTTGCAAACATAGCACAGTTAAGAACAAGTCACGTTTTCAAGTCCATGTCATCTTCGTCCGATAACATTTTAGCGGCGAACGTGGCTACGACTCAAGATGAATAGAAAATATGAGACAAAAATGTGACACTTTGCTAATGAAAATTTGTCAGGACATATCAGTGAGAAGGAATTTGATTCTAATAACTTAATCTCGTTCCTTCCTTATTGGTTCGCCCACAGAACGAAATGAAATAAGTGTCAAGTCTAATGATATGAAGACATTGCTCTTCCAGCACAAAAGGACACACAGCCGTAGGAGGAGGAGGAGGCGACAGTATGCAAAAGAATGAATTTATAAGTTGCCATTTCAGCTACATTTCATTGCACCAGACCTTAATCTGGAGTGAATACCAAACGCGATTTGATTAAGTATTGATTAAAGTTAGGGATTCACTAAATATTTAAAACAACGTAAACTCTGTTTTACTTATTTATGGAAGCAAGCCGCTCTCTTTTGCTCCAGGCATTCCTCTATAATTAAGTTTGGTATACCTGCACACTTTCAATATATATATATCTATATATATATCTATATATATATAGATATATATATATCTATATAGATCTATATATATAGATATATAGATCTATATAGATATATAGATCTATATATATAGATATATATATAAAAACAAAATAATGAGGCAGAGTTAAACACGGATACAGTTATTGTCCTTTGACATACCTTGAGCATCATATGAACCGTGAGAATAAAATGACAATTGCACTCATAAAACGCAAATAGCAATTGAGTACTTCCGAAACAACATGGAATATGTGTAAAGATGATGTTTCATACGCTGAGTTTCCCGGTGTTCATGTTTGGTTCACTCAACGCTCTCTTGGTGTGGAGATGACACATGACAGTTGCGCCAGCGAGTGACGGACTGAGTCAGTCAGGATGACGCAATTAACATTAGCATCATCAAACCCGTAACTTGCCCTTCACATTCAAATAAGGGCAGTCGTTAATATCATTTGCAAAGTAGCGCCATCTTTTGTAAAACCCGGGAGTGCGTACGATTGTCTCATTTGGGCAGCGTGTTGCTGTGGCAAGACAGACAGTAAGGTAAGGAGAGTGAAACTAGGTCAGATGTGAGACTCTACAGAAAATGTTCTTCTTCTCAGTGATGTCAAACGATAGACTCCATTTTTTTTTTTTTTTTATCCCAGGATGTATTTTTGGTCTGTACAGCCTGTTCTCATGAGACTTAAGCAGAATTCGCTCTAAATTATCACAGCCGATGAAAAGTAGCTGACCCTGACTAACGGAACTTTATATAAGGCTGCTTGGAATTAAGCTCAGTGTTGCCTCACTTTTTCACGAGTGATACGTTCCTTGAACCTCTGAAAAAGGTGAACTTCCGCAAAGTAGAGGCGGAATTTTTTTTTTTCTAACACCTCCACTAAGCCATTTTCCATCCTTCTGAACACTTACTAGACATTATAAACTTAACTTGAAGGATTTTTCTCAGCACAGTAAATTCTTCTTCGTTTTCCATTGAGAAAAGGAAGAAAGACAAAAGAAAAATTGTCTTCATGGCAACTGGCTTTTAGTTTCGCCATCAAGGATTTATGTGACCAAATTGTGCATTAACCAACCAGGATTGTGACATGCAAAGTAGGATTCTGGCCAAGGAAAGCCATTTTCAACTAAAAAGAACAAATTTAACGTAGCAACCTGCACAATCATTAATTTCTGAAGGCAGGACTTAATTTCCTCGTACAGTCTGACACGTTTGGCTGAGGTACTTCATTTTTTGGCACGCTTTGGATAACCAAATGGTGCATTTGAACAATGTTGTGAATATATTAACTCATACATTAAATCAACCTTCTTTGACTGGTCTGACTTAGAAAGGATAAAAATAGTAAGAAAACCCACAAAATAGTTCGGTAACACCCCAAATAAATGTATGTGGTTTGCGTAAAAAAGGTTCAAATGTGTAAGGCATTACTGTCCCGTGTTAAAAGGAAGTTAATTTGCTTCACTTTATGGGAGATCTGATTTTAATGAGGGTTGATAACGTTTGTAAAATGTCTATTCTGATTCTTCTCTCTCGTTTGATGTTATCATCTTCATACATCCGTGTTGAAAGTGCCATTGCCTTCCTTTTTGAACACGGCAGCTCACTGGTTTCTGCCATCCTGGCGAATTCTGTGCATATTTGACTCAGCATCTGTTTGACAGGCGCTGTGTGACACTAGAGTCAATGTTAAAACATGCGGCCCCAATTCAGGCTCCGGCTCTGAAGGTCCATAAATGACTGCAAGCTCAGGCTAAACTTGCACTCCCTCATAAAATCTTATTAATGTTTGATTATCTCAAATTGCGTCCTCAAAGAGCCTTAAGCGGTCTTCCCTAAAATAACAGAGGCTAGTAATCATTTTTATCCCCTTAATGATGAAAATATCTTGTCATGTTCTTGCAGGCTCACACGTAAACAAGTGTTGTTGTTTGTTTGGGACATTATCTACTTTGAGAGATTTACTATTTCTTCACACACCATTGCATTTATTATTATTTTTGTAATTACTGTATTGTTTTGCGTCACACCATGTCGGTCCGGTGTGACGCCAGCACTTTACAAGCAGCCTGAATGTGTGCGGCACAGAGCGTTTTTTTATTTGTCGTTGCAGCCCTCTCCAAGGTGCTAGAAGAGTCTTGCTGTGCTTGGCCCAGTTTCTCATTGTGTTGCTCTCCACGGTGCTGGAAGTCAAACTCGGCTCTCTGCGAGGACTGCTGTCTCTACTGTATTTTAAACAAAGACTAACATGAATGTAAAAGACAAAATGTACAGTATGTATAACATTGTTTACGCTTGTGGCACAGGATTCTATTCTTTGAAGTGATAGAATAGTGATTCCACTGTTCCCCCTATTCTGTCTTCCATCCATTGCTTATGAGCCACGGCAACAGTGGTTTCATTATTTAGTAGGGTCACACTTAGTTTTTAATGTTGAACACATTTACAAGGTGAGAAGATGAGACATGCAATTTACGCGTACTGTTTGAAACATTCATTTGAAAAAAAATGCACTGGGTACCTGAGCTTCTTTTTTTCTTTTTTTTTTTTGCATCATTTATAACAGTATGTTGGGTGCATAAAAGCCACACACACAGTACAGAGCACAATAGCAGATGCTTCATGCTTTGAGTTCATTTTTCTTCCGCTGGAATGAACTGGAATGATTTATGAACAGCTCCAACTATAAATTTTGGCACAAAACCTTTTGGCATCTGTTTGAAAGCACAAAAGTTGACAAATGTCATCTTTCAGCAACACACCAAAAGTGCCCGTTGAAATCAACAAATGCAATGCCTTCAACTCAAGATGAAAGTTTTGGAATGGCCACAGACAGACAGCTGGAAACTAGAAAGAGATGACATTGCGATCGGGGAGATTTGGTCAACAATGATCTAAGACACGGGTGTCAAACTCAAGGCCCAGGGGCCAGATCCGGCCCGCCACATCGTTTTATGTGGCCCGTGAAAGCAAATCATGTGTGTCAATTTCCATGATCCTTGCTACAATCTGCACTGAAATGTTGAATTGTCATGTGTAATAAATAACGTTGAGATTTTGCAATCATTTTGTAACCCAGTTACCACTCACTCAAACAATAATGGAACAAACATTTATAGTTGATTTGACTGATTTCAAAACGGGTAATCTATCAATTTGTCATGTGCAAGTAATAATATGTAAAATTTATTGAGTTTCACGATTGTAACGGCCTTCCGAGGGAAGAAATAACCTCAAAGTGGCCCGCGACGAAAATGAGTTTGACACCCCTGATCTAAAGGGGAAAAAACAACAACACATATAACTACAGTAACTCCAACTAAGTCATCTGTTGTCAGAGTGCTAGGGAATTGCGGAAGCAATATCTTTTCCACTTTCCACTAACAGTTGAACCTCAGTGGAGGTCTGCGCAGCACTCGGTGCTCCTCATATGAAACGGCATCTCTACTTCCAATGCTTCAGATACATTGAAACACTTGTCCATTGCGACGCTACGAGCATTCCCAGTCATGCTAATAAGCAGTTTTCAGCCCCTCCCAGTTAACCTCCAGGTGTCTTCTTCAAACCGGCATGACTTTTCAGTTTTAACATTCTGCCCGTGTGCAACTGAAGAGCCACTTGTACCTTGATGAATAAATTCCGCAATCACTCAGCACAGACACGGTTGGAATTGCCCGGCCTGCCACTTTGAGCGCAGGGTGTAATTGACTTGCACTGAGTCAGCATGGCTGAAAAGCATCCGCGTATGGATTTGCTCCCTGACTAGACGCGAGAGCTGCCACTTTTTCATAATGAACATCGGTGTTGCCCCTCAGACGTTGCCTGCTCACATGCCTCTTAGCTTGTTGTGAAGACAAAAGACTAATGTGGTAACAGATCATTGCAACGGCTTCTTTGTTTACTCCACCAGGTACATGCCGTCATCTGTCATTGTAACGGTGTCTAAATCCACACCTACACCATTGTTTTTAAAAACGTATATCGTGGTTTTAAGAAGGCGTTTATGTCCTGTTATCTTAGTCAATCACAAGCCTGATCAAACAGGCAGCCTCCTCGGTAGCACATTCTGACACCTGACGTTTAGAACTGTTCAAGAGAGAGAGATAGTGCATACTTGCATATCTGTATTCAACTTTGATTACATTTTAAGGAAATCAACTTCACCAAACTTAATTTGTGAGTTACATTTTGAATACATTTTGGTCAATATATCTGACCTGTATCAAAGCTCATCAATAACCACCTTTATATTGTTGGATCAGGGGTCAAAAATTAAGATCACCGGTGTAAGTACGTGTATATATGTATCTCCCATACACACCACTCTCAACAGCGGACTTCACCTTGTTCCTTTAGAGATAGGAAGATGCAATGCGAGCAGGATGTAAACAAATTCTCTTTGAGTTTAACACAAAATGAAATTCATGTTTGGGTGGAGTAATTTAAACACTTCATGTAGCTTTAATGGTAGAAAATGTGGAATTAGAGTGCACATGAACCCAATTTTTTAGGTGATGTAATTGATCGCAAACTCAAGGTGAAACTCCAAATAAATCAGATAAGGTCCAAAATTCCCATTCACGTTGGTGTGTTCAGCAAATTAGGATGATTTCTTGACTGTCGAAGAGAGGGGTCAAACTAATATTTGTCGCGGGCCACATTGAAGTGACCGTTTTCCTTGGAGGGCCGTTATGACTGTGAAAGCATTTAAAGAAGTCAAGAATAATGGTTGATTCAATGATTGTTTAAGGTACTGTAATGAGGGGTGTGGTAACAAGAAAATGCTCTCTTATTTATTACATAGCAGAGTTTGAAATTTTGGTCTGGATTTTCGCAATCATGGTAGAAGTTGACATGTTTGCTTTGCTTTCGCGGGTCACATAAAATAATGTGGCGGGACAGATCTGGCCCCCGGGCCTTGAGCTTGACACCTGCACTGTAGAACAATCAAATGACTTGAGGGAACTACGCTTGAGATTATCCATGTTTTGAGATCTGATGTGCAAGAGGCGTTTTGGGAATGGGATTATTTATGGAATGTTTAAGAATGGTGAAAAATAAGTATATCGCGTGTGGTCGTCGCAGTTCATGAGTAAATACATGCATTCATGTACAAGTGAAGGGACGCAAAAAGAAAAGGTACATTTGGGCTTTGAAACAATTCAGAATGAATAAATAAAAGGTTATGGGGGTGGGGGGCGGGGGTCGGTGAGGGTGTTCCAACACTGCCGGAACACTTGACTCAAACTGGGACACATAAATGAGGACGGTGAGTAAGATCAGGCAAGGTGAGATAATGGCACATAGGTGAAGCCCCCCGGGGGAGGGGCAGGTCGACGCTATGGGGGGAAACTGAAGGACAAACAAGGTACAAGATACAGATCTTTCAAAATAGAGTACAGGATGCAATCGCAGGGTACACAGAGACTAACAATTTCACATTCACACCGAGGGAGAATTTGGAGTGTTCAATCAGCCTGCCATGCATGTTTTTGGAATGTGGGAGGAAACCAGAGTACCTGGAGAAAACCCACTCAGGCCCGGGGATAACATGCAAACTCCACACAGGTAGGTCGGAGCAGGGATCAAACCCACGACCTCTGCACTGGGAGGTCAACACACTAACCACTGGATCACCGGGCTGCCCTTGTGAATCACGCCAGTAAACTTTAATCTGCATTTTCAATCAATTATTTTAAAATCAGATTAAGTGCCCTAAACAAATTTCAAACAAAACAATATTCAAAGCATTTTATCCTTCAGAAAAATCAACATTAGCACAGAAGTTGTTTACTTTCCAACTTGCCGTGAATATTCCAAAGAGTGAAGAAAACCCAAATACCTGAATGTGATGGCCCATTTAATTAAGACATCACGTCGAGAGGAGCTGTCGAAACCAAGTCTGAACACGGGGGCACAATTTAAATTCCCAGCTAATAAAAAAATGACTACCAAATATGAATCTCAAATAACATGACCAAGTTTTACATCATCTCGAGATGTGGGCCGGGGGTGACATTGCCTGAAAATCAACATTCATGAATTAACATGAATGTGCCATTGAACATTCTGCCGGTGTGATGTATTTTTAATGTATAAAGAAAAAAAGTCAAGTGGATTATTCATTAGGTCCTGTCACGGGATTCTTCATGGAAGAGTGGAGGCAAAAAGCAGGTGTACCTAAAGGCAGGAAAACAAGGAGGAGTGCAGGACAATTTAAAAAAAGAAAAAAAAAAGAGGTCTTCTTTTCGAAAAGGCAAACACACAAGAGACATGACCCATGGCAATGCCCATAGACAGAATTAATGAAACACGGGAACTAAATGCATCGACGACAGAGCACTTGGAGGAACAAAAGTGAGGAGACAATTACACGTTGGGCAGACAAGAAAAGCACAAAACAGGAGAGAGGAAAAATCACAAAACAATAACCACAACTTCCAACCATGGGAAGCAAACGTATCTAATGAAGGCCTCACAATGTAAAGGGATTAGCAGAAAGAAAATCACTAAAACTAATTAAAAACACATCTTCTACCTTATGCCCTAAACAGTTACTACACGAGTCCTGTTTTATTTACAGCATTGTTTACTCCTTTTTTTTTCAATCAAAGCAAATTTAATTCGACATGCTTCCAAAAATCTCATCACCGCATTAGTTGGTCTTTTATCAATAGAAATTCAGTTTCTTGTTCATGAAGGACTACATTGAATTAATTGTGTGTGGTTTTTTTTTCTTTTCATTGAATCAAACACATTGTAAACCGCAAGAAAAACCCATCAATCACCTCAAACTCCGCAGCTGGTGAAATACACGCCGACCAAAAAATGTTGCCATTGAAACGAGAATATTCACATTCTTTTTTTTTTTTTTTTTTTTGGTGGGCGGGGGGAGTGTTGTTGAGACAGACTGTCACGGTGATAACATTTAACGACATGAAATCAGGCCCCATCGGCAGATTACTCACGCTCCTGCTTTTGTTGGCGGCATATCTTCCTTGGAATCAATCAAATGATCTATTATGATAAATGAGTGTTCTCTGACAATTATGTATTATTCAGCCGGTGCATCAACGAGACTTACGTAATTGCAATTATGCAATGAATTATCAGCAAAGTCTCGATTGGAGTCATTTAAATTCAGATATGATAATTAATTAGTCTCGGAACGTGCCACAAGAACACGAATGGAAATGATTAAAGTCGAGGGATTTTCGACTGTAATTGCTTTAAATTACATGAGACAATATGCATCCTTCATTAACATAATGGCAAAAACAATGTTCATCTTTCAACATTGAATTTCAAGCTCCTTGTGCATTTGATTTGGCAATTTAAAGTGTTGATTTTTGACAAGTGACAGGCTAGGAAATCAATGCATGTGCAGTGACAGTCGTGTGCAGAAACAAGAATTAGAGCAGTCACCGTGTTTTTTTAGAAGCCGCAATTTAAATCAACATATTTTCATCCTGTGTGTGTTAAAAATTGGACCGTACGTTTGTGTAGGTAGCATAAGATACCCTGTGACGAAAGATATCAGTGAAAATGCAGAAAGTGAATGTGGTGAGTGAAGAAAAAACATTTAGCGAAGATTGTCCAACCGTAGATCTAACCCTAACTCCAAGAAACCCGATAAATACTTCATGACAGTCACAACTTCTACCTGTGCAAAATTGACATGCCTATTTTTTCCATTGTAGATTTTACAAGTGGATTCATATGCGCAGCACCTTATTTGAAGTGACTGTTGGTGCGCAAGCGTGAACCAGAGCTGCGGTCAATCCACATTTATCATGTCCGAGTCAAGTTGGAGTCACAAAAGGTCCGAGCCCAAGTCAAGTTTAAGTCCACAAGATCCGAGTCCAAGTCCAGATGAGGTCAAGAGTAAACCTTCAGACAGAAAAATACTATTTTCACCACCACAAAATTAGACAAAACCCTTTGCTTCATGAACTATGTACTGTATGCAGAATTTTTTTTAAAAATTAAAAATTAACCTTTAAAATTACATTATATTTTTATATATAATTGTATATTTTTATATTAAAATTATATATAAATTAAATATAATACATTTATATCTAATTATATATTATATATTTTTCTTTTTAATTAAAACAAATAATAAATTAAATAAAATTAATAATATTATTATTAATAATATTATAATAAAAATAAAATTAAAATAATAAATAAACAAAAACAATTGCCTCTTTTTGTGGTTGCAAGTGACAAACACTGTACGACGTGGTGCCGTATGTGTACGTTAATGTTTGCTCCATGTTTCGGGGGGTGTTTTTTGGAAGAAGTGAAGGAGGTTTCTGGATCATGTCAGTTCTCGATGGTTGGTCAAACCAAATTTTATAACCCTGTTGGTTGATATGACGAAAGAAAAAGACTGTGAGCTTTGGCACTCGCGCTGAGGCTAAGCATTCAGATGGCCGTTTTGATCACCTGAAAAACTTTATTTCAAGTTCATTTTCAGGATGAAAAACACAATTGGATCCGGTCGAGTCAATAAAAATATTTTGCAAGTCCATTGGCGAGTCGAATCCCAGAAAGTCCGCGTCAAATCCGAGACAACAAAAAAACTTGTCGAGTCCGGGTCCAGATTCGAGTACTCCAGCCCTGGTTGTTAACAACAATTTCTTGTGTGTCACTTTTTGTGGTGGTCGAATTGGCCACCTGTGACGGAGCTGACGAAAGTGTTTACTGGAGTGTCATTTGTCATATTTGACAACTCGGATGAAAAGTGTGAGAGTGAAAGAGAAACAATTGGGAAGTGTCTGTCCAAGAGGAGAGGTGAGAGTCTCTCCCATCCCGAGCTGTTGAGTGTCAGACGCTAATGCCTACAGATAGACGCTCGACTCGAGGGTATTAACTCAAACATGAATGACTAATGCCACAGGATAAAGCGTTCAGCCACAAAGGGGCACAGGCACTCCCGGAGGATCATCGAAGCTGGGTGCCACGCAGTAAATTAACACAGACTTGTGTGCACCTGTGCCAAGGGATGAAGCAAGCTAGACTGGGCTTTGATTGATTTATTTGTTATTTTTAATTTTTTTTCGTGAGTGGTGTTATCATTCTGTTTTTGTTTAATTTAGATTTGGTTTTGTTTCATAGTTTACTGTCATGGTTTTATTCCATTTGTGACCAACAGGTGGCATTGGAGGGCTTCTCCTCCAGTGTCGCACCTCTTTGTGATCATGTCATTTGTTCCTTTCAGTTCAAAGGATTGCCACGGCAACCACTCGGCGTCAGATTGTTATGTTACTGCCATGTATTTTTTGGGGGGTGGGGGGTGGGGGGGTTGCTTTGGTTTCTTGGCGCTTTCAGGACTTTGTTTGTGTTTTTGGATTTTGGTGTTCCAGTACAAGCTGCTTCACCTGCCTCACTGCCTTGGAGTCCTCTGATCGCACCTCATGACAAGTCCATCCATCCATTTTCTGAACCGCTTTATTCTCACAAGGGAGTGCTGGAGACTATCCCAGCCATCTTCGGGCAGTAGGCAGGGGACACCCTGAACCGGTTGACAGCCAATCGCAGGGCACACAGAGACAAACAACCATCCGCGCTCACACTCACAGCTCGGGACCATTTGGAGTGCTCAATCAGCCTGCCATGCATGTTTTTGGAATGTGGGAGGAAACCGGAATACCTGGAGAAAACCCACGGAGGCCCGGGGAGAACATGCAAACTCCACACAGAGAGGCCGGAGCTGGAATTGAACCCGGTACATCACATTTGCTTTACATTTGCTCTGTGACATAGTTAGGCAATGAATGCAATGCACCGAATCAAATACAAAGCTACCATTGGAATATTGCCTGCAGGGTTTTTTTTTTTTCTTGGTAATTTCAAAGCTAGTAATTTAATTTGTTCATCAAGATCTTGAATGAGATTTACTAAATATATCTTCACTGAAAAGAAAAAAATAAACTGGAGCACACAAACGACTTTGAAGAACTTCATACAAATCATTTCAGCAACGTCAAAATCTGACTTTGAAATGAATGTTGATGTGGATAAAGTGAGAGGGATGGAGCTTGCTCAAATGAGAATTTACAATGTACCACACCCAAAAAATGCTAATTCTTTATCATATTGATATTTTCTGAGTTACGTTCTGGGTACCAAACAGGAACAACTTTTATATATTTTTAAATTGTCTTCTTGATTGATTGATTGATTGATTGTCAGATAGTAACTTTTCAGGCATCCGCACATTTGGCCAGAAAGAATAATGTACAAGGTTTGCAAATGTATTTAATATCTGTCATTTGTATAAATAGTATTTTATCATGACAAGTGACTTTCTGTGGAAAAAATTAATGAATTTTGATCATGTAAAAAAAAAGAAAAAAAGTCTATTTTGTCTAGTGTGCGAGATGCAAGGAATAACCTCAAAAGAAGCAACTGATTCGTTATTTTGCATTGGTCAGCCACAAAATGTACATACAAGACGAACATTACTCATGCCATTTTCACTGTATTTTTTTTTTTTTTATCTCTGTGTTTTTGTGCAAAGCATTTGAATGGACTTCGAAAATATTGCACCAAATTGTTCCGCCTCCTTATTGATGGTTCCTTACCACCATGATTGAACGTCACTTTGCTTTTCATTTGCATATAAACCACTGGCGGCTCTTCTCAAGGTTTCTAATTAAATCTTTGGGACATATATTCCACTGCGACATAAGTGGTATGTTCAGTCAGGCCTGATAGTCAAAGGCTTCTCTTTTTCCGCATGGACTTTCACTAACACACCATCAATTTTCACAAGAATGCTGGCAGCAACGTTATGCGTGCCTATAAAACCCAAAGAACTGCACATGGCTGAAAAATTGTGAAACCTCCTTTAAAATAAAAATAAAAAAAAAAAAATAAAAAAAGAACAAAAAGTCATGAATGTCACATAATGTTGTGCTACGACATGAAACCGATTTAAAAAGTAGTTTTTCTCAAAGAGTTCAATTCCATTTCATAGATCTCCAAAGTGAAGCCAGTATCAATTAAGGTAGCTCCCATCAGCTTTGATGGAAAGATGAGCTTTTGATGTTCTGATCTCATGTGGCTTTCAACCGTAGAAAATTCCTGGACCGTTTTCATCCTCATTTCTGAATTGGGGTGGAAAAAAAAAAAAACACTATTGAGGCTTTGATGTGCTACTCACACAGCCAAAAGTCCTGTTAAATGCAGCAGAACCAGAACAACTTCAATCACTTCATTGCATAAGGATCTGTTTTTTTGTGATCTCAAATTTACACAGGAAAATGGGAAATGGAGTGCAAAGCAAAAGGAAGGACATTGATGATCCATAATAGATAGATTCTTATGCAACAGATTGAACCTGAAGTTCTTCGCTTTTACATTCTTATAGGATGAGTATATTTCCAAGCTACCCGCACTGATTGCACACCTCTAAATCCATGTCATTGCAAACGAGTCAGGGCTGCTTTTAAACTGATCACTTTCGAACTGATCACAGAGCAGTGTTATGCAGCTACATGACCAAATGTAGGCAGGCTGGATTGATGAATAAATAAATGGCAATGAACCTCTTACGGAACCACAGTGGTTAAATTCACACTATCAACACAACGTCAGAAGCAACGAAGGGGTGTGGAGTGTGGGAGGGAGGGGGTTGCAGGTACTTGGAATTCTTGAACGGGCATGAATGTTAATGCCTACTTCTCAAGCTTTCAAAAGTACTTCAAGTGCTTCAAATGGTACCCGTCGTACGACCAAGCGCAAACGCCGTCCTTTGTTGGTTGATTTGCTGGCCGTGTTCACACAGAAGGAAAATGGGGAAAATCAGATTTGTTGCTTCAATTGGATCACGAAGCATTGAAGCCCACTTGAAAGTGATCGTATTGGATTTGTTGCACTTCAACGGACTCTCGTGACCTATTTTTCAAATGTTCCCCTATGTGTGTTGGCAACAAACATGCAAAACAAATAAGATATAATTTCATATTATAGATATATAGATATAGATATATTCATAATATTTCATCTATAGCTGCTTCAGACAACAAGTGTATGCAGAAAAGTGGCGAAGATTGCACGACTGTCTGTGTCCTATGTGTTGTGTTGTGTTATTTTTTTTTATTTTGACTTCAAAATGGCGCCGCGAGAGTGGCTGCCTTTCCAGCAGCTCCTATATTTTGTTGTTCTACTTCTTCCATTCATAACTTTGCTGCTGTGAATTGGGAATTTCTCCATTGCGAGACTAATAAAGGTTTTCTTATCTTATCTTATCTTAATATATTGCTCTAATCTGGTTAATACCCCCCCAAATAATTCCATACATTGTGCATACGGCACATACTATACACGCCACTAACCATCAGATATGTTTCCATTTCACAGCCAGAGTGTGTAACCAAGCATGCAGTAAGCATCTGGACGCGGCCCACTCGAAACCCTTCAGTGATGTGATGGTGATTGACATTGTGAAAGTGACACTTTAAGGCTACTTGAGAAACACATATCACTCTGTATCACTCTGACATTATTGTCATTCCACTTCACATCTCTCTGGGTGATGTGTGCTCTGGTCATCTTTATGCAGTACCAAAAAAAAAACCCCAAAGAAAACACCCCCACAAAATGTACTGTATTTTTTTTAAAGAGCATTTTCGATTACTTTTATGGGGCAAGAAAACCCTGCACGACGAGGTTGCTTTGTTGCTCTTTTAGGTTGCACAAGCGTGTAGCTTCAGGAAAACACGTTCCTCAGCTCTTGTCCATCATCATTTCCCAGGTGGCCTGATGATTCACTTTCTGAAAGTGACACTTTAATGCCATTTGACAAGTCTTTTCCATTTCCTGCTTCATTGTCATTCAACCCCTCGGCCTCACCCCGTGGCTGCATCTGAAATGGCCATAGTTGGACAGAGCGAACCTAATGCTCAAATTGGAGTGATGCCTGTGAGCAAAGTATTGTTGGTCAAAGCTCCAAATAAGCTTGGCTCTAGCATTGGTATCGTTTTTTGCATACTGCTTTTTCCTCGCGCACACTTTGTTCTGATCAGAAACTTGTATTTGAGCGCAGACAAATTGTTCTGACATTGAACTTGATCTTTTTTTTTTTCTTCCCTAGTTAACATTCAGAGGACGGGCTATGACTGTTTTACATTATCGGGTGTGCACAGTGGAGATACCCGTTGGAACCCATACCTTGCAAAACTGATGTGAGGCCAAGTTCTACCTTGTCATGCACGACATGCCGAGTGAGTCATTCAGAATTTTCCTTCTGAGGGCCCGTGCCTGTCTTCTCTTCCCAGCGCAGCCATTTGGGTTACAGCATAAATCACCTCTAAGTCGCCGTAAGTCTAAATCCTCATGAGCTTTGAATGGCGTCGAAGCAGGAGGACTGTAGGATTGCTGAAAATTGAATTTTAGTTCCTGCGGATTTGCTTATTGTTGGGTGGGTAATCATTCACGGATTTGCTTTGGACTCAGTTGCTTTCTTATTTGCAAGAGAGATAGAGGGATTTTATGTATACTGCATGAATGCCATTAGAGGGCTATAATGGGCCACTGAGGGCAGGTTTTGCAAACTGGGTGCAAATTAGAATGGCGCAGTATTTCAATTCATGCAGTAAATGACGTCGCCCTTGCTAGGAATCGGAATAATTATGCAGGCCACTCGATGATCCGTTGATAATAATACGATGTTTTATCACATCATCAAACATCCACCACAAAATATGTAATGGTTGCATCGCGCTCCGTGCAACCCAGCACAACTGTCGGCTAAACAAATGGCTATCGGCATCATCATTCAGGAGGAGTGTCATGCAGGAAACGTTGGGCTGGCATGTGTCCGTCCATTGGCTGCCCCGCGCTCATTGGCAAGGCCTTTAAACCGACTGGGTCAGGGCACCCATCAATAATTCATTGAGCATGCCAGCAAAAAGGTAAACAATGGCTGCAATTAAGGGACATCTGTGGTGTGGACAGCGAGATTAATGAAAGTGCAGTCACATCCACCAATGCCCAGAGACTCGTGGTCTTTTACTATGACAAAAGTGCTGCCAAAGCTGAGCCCCCCACAAGTGGATGTGCGTTGGCACCTCCAAGCGCCGTGTGTTATTTTCCCTCTTTGCACCTTGACATGAAAGCAATACACCAAAAGGAGTGCAGCTCTTAATCTCCGTCCCCATCCAGACTTTAATATCAGCAATTAAACACGAGCATCCGTTTATCTCTTCATCGAACTGTGATTCCAACCCTGCATTGTGTTTCCGTCATAGTGTTCAAGCTGTTGAGGAATCATGTCATGTCACATTATGATGAGGCGCATCCCATGTCGAAATTGTGGAAACAAGATGGGGCTCGCGCTGACTCAGAAAGAAATCAGCAATATAAATCCATCCATCCATTTTCTGATCCGCTTATCCTCACAAGGGTCGCGGGGTGTGCCAGAGCCGATCTCAGCTGTCTTCGGGCTGTAGGCGGGGGTAACCCTGAACCGTTTGCCAGCCAATCGCAGGCAACACAGAGACGAACAACAATCCATGCTCACATTCACACCTAGGGACAATCTGGAGTGTTTGATCAGCCTGCCATGCATGTTTTTTTATGTGGGATTAAACCGGAGTACCCGGAGAAAACCCACGCAGGCACGGGGAGAACATGCAAGCTCCACAAAGGGAGGCCAGAGCTGGAATTGAACCCGGTACCTCTGCACTGTGAACTCGACGCATCCACTAGACCACCGGGCCGCTCAATCAAAATACAGAATGCCGAGTTCATATTTCTCATACTCCACACACTTCACAAGATGTGCTTCAACACTTGTAGTTTTTCCATTTGTAACACTTACTAAGAAAATGTGGTGTGGAAAAAATATCTCAGCTTCAAACTGGCTTTGACCTACGGTTTTTATAATTTCTTACCTCTGTGTGCGATGTTATTCGGGTGAAGGGAAAAGTATCACATTCTGCTTGCCTTGACTGTTAGACTGCAAATGTACTCAACTCCTACGATTAAAAATTGTCTAAATTGACTTTTTTAATGGAAATTATTGATTAAAGTTCCATTGCTACTTGATACAGTGGAAGCCAACCATGGCATGTCCAGCTCCATAGTATTTGACTGGCAGGCCAGCCAGATAACACGACGTTGACCGCAAGTTCACATGGGTCTGAACGCAGTCAAGATTGTGACCCTGAAATCCAGCCCTTAGAGTTGACTGCTAACATTCAGTATCTAACTGCCGAATGACTAGCTCCTGTTGTTGCGCCTCCAAGTTATCAAAAATAGAGCAATTGTTTTAACATCTTCAACATCTTGTCACGTTGCGAGGTGGTGGTGGACCCCAAAAAGCAGGCAAGAGGGAGGAGCAGGGTGTACTTGACGAATTGTATTACAACATAGAAAACTAAATCCAAAACAAAGTCCTCAGAACAAAATGAATCCAAAGTAACAAACAAAACCCATGGCAGAAACTAAAAACTCTCAATAACAAAAGCATGACCAAAACATGACTGAACAAACATGACAGTAAAAAAGAGCAACAATGACCCGACAATGAGTGCTCGGGCTGGGAGTCCTTTTAAAGCCACTAATTATCTAACGACCAACAGGTGTGCAGCTGCAGGGAAAAGCCCCACAGTGCCATCTGTTGGTCACAAACCGAAACATGACACATCTGTTGAAACTTGCATGGTTGAATACGGTCATCCCGGCCAGTCCAGTTCATCAAGATTTTCTGGTGCAATTATAGGACCTCAATGGAGTAATTCTTTTGCGATAAATGTATTTTGAAATCCAAACACACGTCAGAACCTGAAACATCCCCACATGAATTGTCTTCAACATTGGAGTTGCCACTTTATTTGTATATAAATGCTTTCTGTCAATGGAGGCATGCCAAATATTCCCTTTGCTTTATTTTAGACTCTTAAATGTATTTTACGTATCACAATTCTTAAGTATCAGCATGGTCGAATTGTGCTTCGCGCCCGTGTCACACAGTCATGAGATCACGGTTTAGTTTAGTTTAGTTTATTCCTTCAGTTGGGTTGACTTTCTCGGATCGGTTCTTAGGTTCACCGATGTCTGTGGCATTTGGATGTGGCTTTTCTGCGGATACTCAAAAAAAAGATTGAGTAAAGCTGCTCAATTGCTCATAGGTGTGAAGTTGAGTGTGAATGGTTGCACCCTGTAATTGGATAGCAACCATGAGTTCACGTTTGGGCTCTCGCCCAAAGTCAGCTGGGATCAGATCCAGTTCCATGTGACACCCAATAAGGGCAAGCGATAAAGGAAATAAAATGGATGAGTGGATGCTTTTCAACATACTTAATTTTCTTCTATTTGGATGCACTAAAAATAATTTCACTGTCCTTATAGTTGGATGTCAGCATTTTTGCCTTTGCTCTTCTTACTTCATTTCCCCTCATTGTCAATCCAGCTCTTGACATTGGGCCTTTTGTCAAAGACTTTTGGCAAACTAAAATTGTGGCTGAACAAGCATCCACTTCAGATTCAGTGTGCTGCAGCAAAAGAAAAAAAAAAATACCTTTTGGGAAATTAATGAATAGCAATGTTGTGAAAAAGCAAATAAAGGGGAGCACTGATGTGAAACTGCTCTAATGAAACAGTCATCAGGAAAGTTTGTAAACAATAAACAAAAAAAAAAGATGAAATTTGCGTGTGGGGGGTTTTGGCAGCATTTTCCCCCCCAACAGATTGGGAGGTGTGGATGGTTAGATTTTAGCTTCGAATACTGAGACACATGAACTATTCGGTTTAGTTTTAGGCAATAACTTGGCACTTGGAGAGTGCTTACTTTCTTCTTCGAGTATTAAATTGCTTTTGAAAGCGAGGCAGCGAAAGGAGATGATTACGGAATGTTTCCACTGGTGAAAATGTCTTACGTCAGAAAATGAGCAGAAGTAAAATACTCGACGCAAGAGTGTCATTGGCAATATTTACAATCGAGAGATTAAGAAGGCAAGGTCTTTACTGAGAGTGATTGATTAAAAACAACATTTCGATAGCGGTTCCACAAAGAAAAAAAAAATGTCCGGAGCGTTGGATGAATTCTCCATACCTCCAATAACCTCACTTTTATGGAGTCCCTCCAAAAATTATGTTTGTTCAACTGTTAGCAGGGGCAGAGCGACGTGGGGGGCCAGGGGTGGCCAAGTCCAACCCTTCTCACTTTCTAGTCACCCACACACCGAGTTGAAAATTTTGATATGTGTCATTTTTCTGCCATTTGAACATGAAATGAGTGCTTTTCTAACCGTCGATAATAAATATACAATCAATGCTTATACGGTCAACCTCAATCAAAATTATTACTTTCACACCATCAAACCAAACAACATGGCCGATAAATCCATTTTTATCATATTATCTGCAGTCACGGTTTCATGAAATAAAATCACAACCTTGCACAAACACGGATAATACACCCAAGAACAAATGGAAGAAAAGTAGAAAGCAAAGCACCATTTAGAATTGTGAAGAATTAAGAGATTTTTTTACGTGCCATTGTGTTTTTTTCAAAATGGCGGCGGACGTCAGGGACAACTGATCACTGGAATTGCCTTTTAGCTAGGAAATTGATGCATGAGATTGAAGATGACTATGACTACACAAAAGCAAAGCAACTGCAAAGAAATGGGCATTATCGAATAAATTAAGCTGAGCAAAAACTTGGCATTGATTGTTGATGATGGCATTCTTTTGGGTATATGTGATTTTTATTCCAGGATACCCTGATTGTGGATGTTCTGATAAATAATGACTCAAGCAGAAACATATGCACGGCTACCCCAGGCCACCTCTCACTGACGTGTGTTGTCTTGGCTACACCAATCAAAGATTTCTGGCTGTGGTTAAAATAACATCGCCAAAACGAGCAAGCCATCCGCGCAATAGATTTCGATGTGTATAAAAATGGCAAATCCACCCCTTCCCTTGGTCTTCGGTAACATCATAAATGGAGGAAAGGGAGCTCGGCGCAGCGAATTTTAATCACGGTGGACAATCCTGAGATTCCAAATTGCTAAGCAGATGATTAAGTGTTGCAAAATCCCCGTTGGTCTCGTTGGCATTATTGGTGGAGTGTTTCTGTCCTGGCGTGTCCCTGCAGAGGTCATCAAACATAAAACTGTCACAGCCGATAAACCACCTCGGCTGACACCTGTGAAACATCACACTGGAGGGAAGCCTCCGAGCTGCCATTCTTCCTAAAAGGTCTCGTGCTCCAGTTCCCAGCCACAGGGACATGCAGGCTAACTGAAAATGGAAATAAAAGCCAGCGCGTGTATAGTACATCTCGTGACTCCCTCATGTCAGACCTGCCCTGGCTACATTCTCTCTGCTCCCTACCGGTGATCATTCATCATGCCGTCACGAGAGAAAGAGGGTGGGGAGGAGGCGGGGGGGCGCAGCTCATGTATCTCTGCTGCGCAGCTGCCTCCTGGAACAGGCACAAGGGCCGCTGCATAATCAGCTGGTTCCTTTATGCCCAAAAATATCTCATCTGCATGAAGTTCATTGTATGTGATTTATCTTATCTCCACTGAAATGATTCACGATGAGTCACACGGATTGAGCCGCAGATCAAAATCAAGTTCTTCGCACAAATAAGTCGCGTGAAACATTTTTAGCGCACCCGATGAAGTGCCGCTGTCGCCGATTGAAATTATCGTCGAGTTTTCCCCCCATTCGTATTTGTTCACACAATCTTGTTTCGTATGTTGTAATCTAATATTTAGGTCACTTGTAGGGGGAGCATTAAATGTGAATGTGTTTTTGCGCAACCACTTACCGCGACAATTAACAGAGAGCTGTAAATAATGCATAATCCGTTATCTTAATCGTGTGGGTGAATACGTTTTACATTTGAAATTGAGTCACCGCAGCTGGGAATGGAGTCTTTAATGAAACCCACAGGGCATAGTTTACATACAAGAAATAAAAATCGAGCTCTAAACACAATTATACATGCAACAGAGCTCTAAATCGAGATACGGTAAGACACAAACTCATAATTCCGTTCTTTTTTTGGGTGACGTGTCTTGGCATCACACAAGCCATTAGGTCGTTGTTTCCAGCTGCACTTATCTGCGTCTGCAGCCCTGCAAGGGAAGACACACCAATGACACCGCTTGATATTTTTCAGTGTTTCTGCAGCTTTTACCGTCTGTCAACTGAAACTTTTTCACCACTTTTCGACGGCTGGATTGCTTCAAGTAAACCTCGGTTCTATTTTTCGATGCTATCGGTCCATTCCTGCGTCATGTCGCTGTGTTTGTTGCTATTTTGAAGGCCCATCCCCTGTCTCGAGCTGTTCACGCAAATGCTTGATGTCAACTGTTATTCCCGCACACCCAGCAGGTTGTTATTCTTGTTGATAGCTCACCAACAGGCATATTACTTGGCCCGGTTGTTATTGTCACCAATGTGCAGCCCCGAGACTTCCTGTGTTCAGAGTTCCTCAAAGTGTTATGTGTCACGGAACGAGACTATTGCACCTTTTGTCCAAACAGGGTCAGCGGGGACCCTGAAGCGAAAGGATGAGGGAGGTGACATGAGATTGAAGCAGCACGTCTGGTCCTTGTCCCACAGAGACAAATGGATGATATTTGTCGCCCGCCCTACCTCCCCCACGATGTCTCCAGCAACCCTCAGATGTTGCCGGACTTTTGAAGAAGAAGCTGGCAAGCCCGAAAGACACAAAGTCATTGCATGATTAATCACCATACATGTTGTGTTGAGCAACCGAGCTTTCACTGGCCCCCTGTCGATGCGGCGGCTCTGAAAAACATCCCGGATCACACAAAAAAAAAAAATACAGTCTTGCGACTGATTTATTAATGGCACCAT
Source organism: Hippocampus kuda (assembly GCA_901007745.1). Classification (NCBI taxonomy): domain Eukaryota; kingdom Metazoa; phylum Chordata; class Actinopteri; order Syngnathiformes; family Syngnathidae; genus Hippocampus; species Hippocampus kuda. Next base: position 36,584 of record CAAKHF010016367.1, read on the forward strand.
GAAAATAGTGTCCGCTCTCATCTGAAAGCGTATTTGTAATACAGAAAGTACAAATCAAAATATTCAAAGACAAACATTATTATTTGATGTCGAAGTTTGGTTTTATTATTCGGAGGGGGGTATCGGTTAGAAATATTGTAAATGTGACATACACCAAAGACATGGCGAGCACATCTTTCTCCAAATGGTTGGAAAGGCTTCCTCACAAACACATTTTCTAAAACGAGCAGCTTTAGAAAATGTGCAGCTCAGGCAATTAAGTGCATTTTCCAAATGGTCGTTCTGACTTCTGCAACCTGCACTAATCCGCACGGTATTCTTTGTCATTTCCGGATGCATTCTGCTGTCATTTTAGTCAGAGAAAGTAAATAACCAAGACTACCTGTTTGTATTTGACCGCATGCGTTCTTTGGCTCTTGATTACAATCCATTTGCAGGAAAAGTTATGCTTCAGTCAACGAATCAGTCAAGGTTGCCGTTTGCCCCCGGTTGTGTTCATTCATTTTATGGAAAGAATTTCTAGTCTGGACTAGAGTGTGTCCATTTGTGTGTCTTTAGGAGTTCATATCTGCTCTTTGTGGATGATATGGTCCACATGGCCTCATGAAGCTGTCATCTTCAGCATTTTCTCTGACGTTTCACAGTGCAACGTGTCACTCCCATGTAAATCAGCACCTCCAAATATAAGGCCAGACAAGGGTGGGGTGCACCCTAAAGGGTTCTTGGACCAACATATATGAACACTCCCCAAATATGTACGGCTATCCTGGTTCACATCATGAAGCAGGCCGTTTTACAATAAGCAATGACGCAGGTTTGTAAACAGTGTACAGTTGGAGGTCTTGGAATTGTGAGCAGAGCATTTATGAAGCTTCATCAAAGTGTGAGTGCGCATGGCTGATTTTAACTGCTCCGCTTCCCTGTTGAACAATGACTGGATCTCATTAAACTAATGAGCATCTTCTGGTTTAATGAACTTTACTTGAACTTTCAGCAATATTGACATTTACCCGGCTTAGCTTTATGGGATAAGCAACAATCAAAAAACATGTGTACAGTGCATATCTTTTATTTTTTATAAGTGAATTTCAATTCATGAGATTGCGGGATTAATTGTGCATGTGCTGAGTTTGTCTTCCTAACTCACCACCAATCACTGCATCACTATTCATACTCACATACGTTCCATGCTCATGCATTTAGCCTCACATGCGCGTTTTGGGAATGCGGGAGGAGAGGAATTTGCTGACGATGGTACAAGTGATCCCTCTCACATAGTGCGAGATATTTATTTTCTGTACTATTTATATTACTGAAATAAACTGCTCATTCTCTATGTATACATATATTTATACACACACACACACACACACACACATTATCATTGAAATAATATCACATTAGTATCTTGTGTTCTATTAGACCAGACTAATAAATTGCCATATTTTCCGCACCATGAGGTGCACCTAACGGCTTCCAATTTTCTCAGAAGTATTACTTATACTTATAATCCGATGCGCCTTATATATGGATCAATATTCAGATTTCTTGGATGTGGTATTTTAAAGCGGTTGTGAAAGATTGTTAAATAAAGCTGTATTGTCTTCAACGTAGCTCCATCTAGTCGATGCATAAAAGAACCGCAGCCACGATTGTGACTTCTAATCTATGCGTCTTTCAATGCAGCGCGCCCTATATATGAAAACAGTTTTAAAATTTGCCGTTCATTGACGGTGCGCCTTCTACTCCGAAGCACCTTATACAGACCCTCCCCGATTTACGAACGTCCGAGTTACGAACAAACGGTACATACGAACATTTTTGCGGGTACAGGTATGTCGAAAAATGTTCGAAAAAAGTTGTGTGCAAATCAAATGAATGATGCTATACTGCATCATTTATGATGAGAAAAAGAAGAAAACTGTGCAATCGTCGTCAGATCGCTTCTTTCGGGCACTTTCTACTACACCCTCCAAGGACTCGTCAACCCTCATCTTCTTCTCTTGGACCGTCAATTTCTTAAGCCTTCGAGTACATCTTTCAAAA
>CAAKHF010016368.1:8448-19544 GCA_901007745.1 Hippocampus kuda
AATATTAGAATATTTTCCCCTATATGAGTAACACTAACATTATTGTGTTTGTTGCAGCATGTCTCCATTTGGCTCTAGTGCAATAGTAGTAAAAATGTCATATTTTAGACAGTAGAGGTGGGTGATGTGAACAATGGCTCATTTGCATCAGACAGAAAAGCTCCTCAAGGAGAGTGATTATAAGCAGATGTTAATTAATCATAAAAATAATGTCAAAGAGCCTTTAATAAAAGAGCAGCGAACTATTTTAACAAATTGTGGAAACATTGCATAATACGTCTCCTAACATCAACTCCCAGGAAAATCAAAAGCTAACGTTTGAAATGTTACTTCACTGCGCACATTGTCCTGTATGTTGGTGGTCGTTGCTGTACCCCTGAAAGCCTGTAGATGGGCCTAAAGGTTCAAACATACAATAAAATTGTAAGCCCACAAAAGACAGTGTCGAATTTCATATTTTAAGAATATTATTGTGTTCCTGATCGAGGTTCAGCATTTCAAATTAAAAAACGTTTAACAATTTGTTGTAGTAGATATTTTTGTGTTAGCATGTTAGCAGTTAGGCTTTGGACGGCAGCCTTATGAACACGCTGATGAACACACACACAAGCACACACTACAACATTACTTGAAATCAGAGGTGGGTAAACCTTTGTTCTAAGGACACAATTTGTAGAGCAGAGATTTATACATATATACACTTATATACATATATACACATACTGTGTATACATATATACATGTACATACATATATAGAGACATACGGTACAAACATGTATGTGTACTTGTAGACATATATTTATATATACAAATATTGTATATACATATATACAGTACAGTATCTATTTGTGTGTGTGTATATACACATACCGCCATTTAGTTTAATATTTTATTACATTTATAATTCATTTAATATTAATTAAACATTGTTCAATGTTAAATAAAAAATGTTAAGTGTTTATGTGCAATTGCTTATGTTACTATTTTTTCAATTATTTGCAATTAAGCAACTATGCGATTATTATATGAAATAATTGAATAAAAGGATTCTAATGAACCAGTTTTAGAAGAAAAATATGACTAAATTAATGCAACAAACGTTACATGACTTTTGATAAATGCTCGGTGGGCTGGATCAGAAAACATAGGCCATATGTGGTCTGAGAGTCTACCCCCCCTTTTTTTTTTGTTTTGAATACAAAAATCTAAATGAGGCTAAACTGAGATTAGGATACTCATCTCTTCTGTAATTTTTGAGTTTACAATTGAGTTGAATTTGAGTTAACGGTATTACTATTACAATCAATGCTACTTCAACTAATTATCATTTCTGAAATTATTATAAACATTTACTGATGTAATGTAGGTCATAACAACCCACAATTCACTAGCGTCAACAAGCAGTCCATGAAATTAGCATTACGCCAAACATAGCGTTCTAAGGCCTCTGTTGTCTTTGTTTCATCTGACTTGTGTCCTATTTATGTCATGGTTATCTTATGTCACACACACATCACACTTCAATGTACTGAAAAACACACAAATCCAACACAGAAGATGGAAATATTTGTTCAAGAAGAGAGCAGCATGATAACATGAACGTATTGCATGATCATAGTACATTTCCAGCACATGCCTCCACATTTGTAAATGTTCCTCCGCTTTTTGCCCGCTTTCATGATGCTTGCAGATGACATTGTGATCTGCAAGCATCATGGTCCATGTGGATTGCCGTCTAAACCCATCCTAAACTCAGCCTATCCATAACTGTTGCAAAGAGGAAGGGGCTCAGAGTAGATCCCTGATGCAATCTCGTCTCCACCTTTAACTCCTCTGTCACACCTCAGCACTGTTCTACTACTGACTACATGTCCTGTACTATTACAACATACTTCTCTGCCAATCCAGTCTTCTTCATGCAGTACCACAGTTCCCCTCTGGGTAACATTTCATAGGCTTTCTCTAGATCTACAAAGACATTCACTATGCAGCTCCTTCCGACCTTCTCTTTACTTCTCCATCAACATTCTCAAGGCAAATAATGCATCTATGTTACGCCTCCTTGGCATGAAACCATCCCGATGCTGACAAATACTGACTTTTGTCCAGAGTCTACAATCCCCTACTCCTTCCCAAACAATCATTGTGTGGTTTATCAACTGTGCTCATCTATAGTTCCCAAAATTCTGCACATCACCCTTATTCTCAGAAATGGGTACTAACTTCTCCTCCATTCGTCAGGCATATTCTCACCCTCCGAATTCTACTGAACAGCCTGGTCAAAGACTCAACAACCACCTCTCCGAGACGCGTGCATACCTCCGCAGGTAAATCATCCGGGACAACTTTCTAACTTCATTGGTACTTCCTGGTCCTCCACAATTGCCCATTGTACTCTTCCTCCTCCCATTTTTCTCTTGGACTTGTACCCCAAATCCGTGTACACTATCCATTTACTGTTAAATTGGCAAGGCCCAATCAACTTGAATGGGTTACTAATTGTACTTTTGCAGAAAAAACACGTTATAGTCCAAAAAATGAAAAATCCAATTTGATCATAATGGTAAATGGAGTGTACTTATTCCAAATCCGTTATCCGTTACCAAGCCTCATATTCACTCTCAAAAACATTTTGGAGTGTACACCGAGACGCGAACACTGCTAAAGAGAATTTTTCCTTTTTAGTTGACAAAAACTTACTTTAACCTCCAGGATCCCTTGCCGCACACTGGCCACTGGCAGAAGCCAGCATGAGCAACTTTAAGTACATCCATTTGTGTTGTACCAGCTGCTAGGACATGCTCCCCAATATTTTTTGTCTCTGGTTCTTGCCAGGAGAGGGTGAAAGGGCAACGGCGAGTAAGCAAAGGTCTTGACACACTGCCTAACTGGGTCTTATTGACTGACTGCTTTACAGTTTAATTTAGTGCTCATTCGAATGCAGCATGCTTTCACACATGATGTGAACTTTTCACCAAAATACCGTACTGTAGCAACCTTGACAAATTCTATGAATCATTATAGTCTGGGAATTGGGGCGGGAAGGGGCTGGGTGTTGTGAAGCGAATTTGCCCAATTTTGTTTTGATCAGTAAAACTGGTGTCGCTGCAGTTTTTTAAACTTTCAAGGAAGCCCTACGTTGTGAATTTTGGGGGGTTCAGTTGCACGAAAATACACCAATTTTCACCAGGACAAGAAACAATACGATTCCAACAGGGCCTTCAGACCATCGTATTTATTCTCATCATTATTATCATTAACAATAATAATAATAATAATAATAATAATAATAATAATAATAATAATAATAATAATAATAATAATAATAATTAATAATTAATAATAATAATAAATTATTATAACATTGTCACCTATTTTTAGCCTCAAAGGTTTGCCGTGAACAATTGATTCGGATAACTTTTTGGCACTATGCTGTTGGGGATACCAAGCAGAGTGATAGGGTACCAAAAAGGCAGAGTGAGATCCTGTGCAACATGTCGATAGGTGGACAGTTAGTAGTCAGAATTAACATGATCTGCCTGATAAAAACCTGATAATAAAGAAAAAAGATGTCCTCCATTGTTTGACCTACTGTGTCAATTTTGTTGAACTCATTGTGTGGCCACTCTACATTGTTGACATACATGACATAGGACTGACACGCCTTAGCATAAGATCATTTTTAAAGGGCACATATTGACTTTTTAATGTTTGCATACCACTGGTTGAATGGACTCGTCCACTTGTCGACTCTGCAACAACACTGACAGCTTGACATCAGCAATCACATGTTGAGAGCTGAGCAATCAGAGCTGCAATTTTAGAAAAGATTAGAATGACCTAACATCGTTACCACTATTAGTTTTTGATAATTAAACGTTTGCTAAATTGTCCAAATGGGGGTTGGTGGGGTAAAGGTGGAATTCCGTGGCTTGGTGGTGAAATGCTGCATTTATGAGGGACACGTGAATGCGATTAGAGAACAGCATTAGCTTTCTTATACATGACACGCAATTGCTCTGTTAAGTTGTTGACTGCAATAGTGGAGGTGGAGGGGGTTGTTATTAATGAAAGTGAGCTGATTTTACAGTGACAAGAACTATTCAGTCAAAATATGCCTATAATACTTGATCCTTGATGCATTTTGACGAGACATGTTTTTAAAATATTTGGCAGGTGTTTTAAATTGTAAACAACAATGCACAATATGTTTCCTTTAAACTTGATTCAGGGTTGCACATTTTCATTCATCTAAAGGAGTTTTTAAATGCCTCGCTAGGTGCTGCTGTTCTCGTTAGCAACAGAGTTCAAATGGGCGCAGCAGTTCAGGACAATGGTAAAAACTGGGAAAATTATGCCAACTACATGTTCCGTTTGGGGTTCCAAGATGGGAGCAAGAAGTTTCTACTTGAGGGAGGTGTTTATTTGTCTTGAGTGGCTGATGGATTATAGATCATGATCTATTTGAGGAACGACCATGATTAGAAGAAATACACTTTTTACCTTTTCCAACTCCCAATGAGGCTTTTTGCCCCCACCAAGTACACGTGATACATTTTAGTGGTCCAAACAAGCCACAACTCAGCACTTTCTCCACACGTGCCAGAACTAGTCTGGTATTGGTCGTGCCCCATCTGAGGCCAGGCTTGCTAAATGTGAACACAGAAGCACGCAACTGCACTCCTCTGTTGTGATCATTGTGGGGCTGGCTGAGAATTGATCGATCGATGTGAAATTATAGTTGTCAAATTACGATCAGGTCAAATGGAGCGCATCACCTCTTGGCCACCAGCAGTGATGCTGTTGCTTCACTTTCACTTTCAAGTCAGCTATGCAAGGCTAAGCTAAGCTACGACTGTGCAGCCCTACTTGCCCTCGTCCAAGCAATATTAGTTTGATCAAGAAAACAAATGTAAATGATATTTTCAAAAGTCATTGACAGTATACAAATTAGAGTTAAGCAGATTAATCTTAAGGGTTGCCATATTGCATAATATCCACTGTCGGCCAAAATTAAGGTTGCAAAAACTCTCGTGCTTGCCTTGCGAAATTCGTGTGACCTAACGTGTACTCCCTCATATGCTGCGATAAATAGCCTAACTTGTGGTTTTAGTCAACAGGGGGTTCAAACCATCATGTGTACCGTGTTTAGACTAGAGGTGGCACAGACAATGTACTCTTGCAAAAAAAAAAAAAAAAGTGGGGGCTTAGTTCCTCTTCAACATGAAACTGTCTAAGATGTAAGGTGAGGATGAACATGGAGGAAGAAAGTTGCTAAGCGATTGTTTGGACCAACAAAATGTTTCTTCCGGATACTTTTCTGAAATCACACAACCACGTACTCATGATCAAATCAAAAATCACGTACACACGTTTGGCTCCAAAGAAGTAATCACACAAGTTGTTGATTTTGTTATTGTTGGCTAAGGAAGCAGCTTGAAGGAGAACCCTTGCCGCACTTCAGCAGAGCAGTCTTTGTTCATTTACGTCCCGCTAGCAAACACACTAGCAGCATTTCTGTGTCCTTTGTCCTCCACAGTTTGGCAGCTAGCGCTTGTGTGTGCGACTTTCGGTGCCGTTAGCTTGCTGTTAGGTTGTAGCAGCACTGCGAACGTTCGCGGAATGCGGGTGGAACAGACACCGCAACAATGCCAAGAAAGCGTCCCATCTGGAATATGATGTTCTTCGACGGGAAAACTGTTCATGGCTTTGACCAGAAAAGAAGAATCTGAGCAGCCGAGTTGCTGTCTTCTCTGCTGGGGAAGCTCCACTTTCCCACTTTCATCACTTCTATATTTAGAATACGTGACAGGCTTAACGGCATTCTCCATCGGTTAAGTTGGGCAGCGGGGCGTTGTTGGGCGAGGGGGCGGGGAAGGGGGTCAGGAGTTATACGGTGCTTGGCGTTGAGGGCTGATGATCGCCCCTGGTTACCTAGAGGAGGGGCTACTGCACTCCGAGGCGGGGCAACAGAACTGATGGGCGATGTCATCATCTTCCTCCTCTCTGAGAGACAAACAGACGGACGGACGGACAGAAAGACAGATGACAGGAGAGAAGCAAAGAGGAAATGGAGAAAGAAAAGAAAATGGGAGAAAGACAAACAAAACAAAAAAGGGGAAAAGAGGAAAAGAGAAGCACAAAGAAAGCGAAAAGATAGAAACAAGAAAAAAACAGATGATGGAAAGAAAATTAGGAAAGAACAAAGACAAAAAAAATACAAAACAAAAAGAGAGAAAGGAAAGAACCAAAAAGAAAAAGTAGAGGGAAAGAACAACATGAAAATGAAAGAGAAAAGGATAAACAAACAAAAAAGAAAATGGAAGAAACAGAGACAAAAGAGAGACCGACGGCAAGTTAAGAAAAAAGGAAAAAAAATCAAATGTAAAGATAAAATGAAAAGGAGGAAAGAAAACCAATAGAAGGAAAGAAGAGAATGAAAAGGGGAAATAAGACAAAGAGGAAAGTGAAGGAAGAATAAGAGAGAAGAGAGGTTTAAAAAAAGAAAACATTCCAAGCCAAACGAAGAAAGAAAAAAATAAGAGAGAAAAAAAAGAAATGCAAGAATAAAGAGAAATAAACATAATGGGAAAGGAAAGAAAAAAGGAAAGAAGTTTAAAAAAAGAAAAACCAAAAGAAAAGAAACAGATGAGATCGAACGAGAGTCAGAAAAGGAAAGAAAGGAAGAAAAATCCAAAGAGAGAGAGAGTGAGCATGAAAGACAGCAAGCAAGAAAGAGCAAAAGAAAAGGAAATGTCAGTGAGGACAAATGAAGGAAGACACGGACGTCAAGTGTGGGTCGTAGGCGGGTTTATGGGGGGATTCGTGGGGAGGAAAAAAAACTCGTCATAAGCTTTGAAAAATAAAGTGTGATTTATTTTAGACAAAACTTTCTTTATTTTATGTCCAATTATGAAGTTGATTTATTTCTAAGTGGTTCTCATAAAGTATGGTCAAACTGGATGGTCAAACTCTGATTCCTTTTGGGAGTCAATATTTATAATACCGTATCTCTTTACAATCAATCACCAGATCTGACAGCTTACAATATTGCAAACGTACTGCAGAGATAAAAGAAACAATTTGATGGAGTTTTGTGCTGTCGTTTGCGTGTGAATGTATTTTGAGAAGTCAAAAGTAGCCATTGTGACCACTTCCTCGTTGTGCCATGCCAACACACACATATAATGAAGAGCCCACATCCCCTTAAAATGCAGAATTTCAAAAATACCAACAAACTGGAAAAAAAAAACCAATACTGTTTAATCAAGTGCCACACTGTCCGTAATGTGACATGTCTGTGGAAAAAAAATGATGTTGGTTGTGTTTCCTTCTGTGTCCACAAAGTGCCACTGGCAGTCTATTACTGTAATGTGTTGTATACTTCCACCGCCGGTGAATAATAAAAGTTGAACCAGATGTTCTATGGGTTCCCTGCAAAAGATGATGTTCATATTTTTATTTAAAAAAACAGTTTTTATAATTCTACAACGACTGACTTAGCTATCTGTGTAGAGCGTGGGTTCCAGTTTTATTGATAATGCGCGTCGAATAAAATAGGTCGATAGATAATTTCATGCGAGCTGCATGTGCTATTTTCTTGTGTATGTATTCATTGGTGAGAGTACTTCAGTAGCTTCCGGCGTTACGTATTTTGCGACATGAACAGCTGATATGTTGTGGTGCACATGTAACACTTAATGTAACACTATGTAACATGATGGACGTTGTCCACTATTCAGAGGTCATTTTCAACATATATTGGGTAATTTGTTACCGTGATATATTTGTATAAAGGTAGTGAAGCTGTTCAAGTGTCAAAGTTATTAATTGATAAATATTTTTCCAGTACTTTTGTGCTTGGCGCTCAGGTATCAAGCACTCCAATATGAAACAGTTGAATACCATGACATTTGACAATCTCTTGCGAACAAAAGGCTATTTATCCATAGCACATAGGAGGAGGTTGGATTTAAAGCATGTGTCACTTTTTCCTTTTTTAATTGAGGTAATTTTTGGGCTCACATGTCACACTGCTAGACCACACTTTCTGAGTACCACCCTAATCTATTTTGGAGAAATTTTGGAAAAAGGATCAATACAGCCAACAGGATGCTACGTGCTAAAGCTAAACTTAGCAAGGACGTCCACCTAATCGGGTCCTCAGCTTTCATTCGGCAGAGAGATGTCAGTTTGAACTTTTTTAACATGCGCTTGTGGCTACCAGATTAGCTTCATGGCAAATTATTTCAATTTTGGTGCCACTGTTTTGGGCAACAAAATGTGTAAAAAATCCAGATAATTACACTGACCACTAGTTTTTTTTCTTTCCCCTCCGGACTCAAATAGGAAGAGGTATTGATCCCCCACCCCCCATTAAAAAAAATCATACTCATTGTTTTTGATATATTTTCAATTATACATTGGAAAAATATAAGTATTTATTTATTGTCCAACTTTTTAATGAGACAGATTAATTCAAAAATAAATATTTTAATTTAGCAATGACATGGATTTAGTTATGCCATATTTAAATGATTGAAAATTTCTTTTGATTCTTTTCAAAAGAGGGAAATAAATCCAAACTAACTAAAAATTAATGAGTACATTGGAATTTCGGAGCAGGCCATCCTTTGCCCACTCTTGTAGACTAAAATGCTCAATGACGAGGACTGTCAGATCAGGTTGTCTGTACTGGTAAAGGGTGGATGCCACCTGAGGGATGAGGCGGTGGTAGTCGTAGGGAGGGAGGGTTTGGAGGAGGGCGGGTGACTGTGGCCCTTACCTTGCCTGCTCGTGGTGCTTGTTGGCGGGGGGCAGGGCGCAGGGAGACTTGGGCAGGCGGAGGCGCGCGGGGCAGCAGTACTGATGGTAGGAGGCGTGGCTGTTAGGAGGGAGGCTGGACGAGTAGAGAGAGGAGGAGGAGGAGGAAGGTGTGGTGATGCTGGATGGACGACAAGAGGAGGTGGGGGCGCTAGAGAGACAGGAATTGAGAAAAGAAGAGAGAGCAAGCCAGAGGAGAGAAAAGAAGGGAAATAAAGTCAAGAGAGGAACAAACACAGAAAGGTCGACAACAACAACGACAACACACAGGCACACAAACAAACAGCATTAGCATGGTCAGAGCTTAGCACAGCTCTATTGCAATCATTAGTCATGTTAAAAGCATAAAGCACACCTAACATCAACATTAGCTTAGCACACAATCAAAAGCAGAAGCATGGCCATCGGCGCACAGTCTTGACCGTCAGCTGTGTGTGACTACATTAGCGATTAGCAGCACAACACGGTAGGCTGTGCGTATGAGAAAACAAGCAGACAAATCATGATTAGCACACAGTCAATCTGTTAGTAGAAGTTAGCCGTTAGCATCACAGATGTACGTGTACAGTGCACAGTGAGAGGGAGGATGATGCACATACACACATACAATAGATTGTTTACTAGAAGTGGAGGACTGGAGTCAAATGACTTGACATCACAGGGACTTAAGTTGTCACTTTTAGGGCTTGGGGCTCGCATTTTCAAGACAGTGTGCCATTTGTTTTGGATGTGAAATATGTTTTGTGTAGTGCACCCAAAGCTGGCAACCCACCAGTATGCTACTAATCGGAGCGGAGAGGCCGTTTCATAAGAATCTCGAAGGGAACTCTGGAGAGTAGTACATTTGGATTGAAAAAGAAACAAGATGGCAACATGCAAGGTGTGCAACTCAAACATAAGAGACAGAGCATTTTTATCTGCCACTATAAAACCCACAATGACATGTAGGCTATGTTAACTTCACAATTCAGCTAACCAATAGCTGGTCAAACATTTTTTTTTTGGATTGAAAATGTCACAAAAAAATTCTACCAGATTGGTCAACAAGAAAGCGAAAAAAAAAAAAGAAGCCTTTTTTCTTGTTTTCCAAAATACTGAAAAATGACTGAATTGAGTGGCAGGGTGGTCGACTCGTCAGCATCACAGTGCAAAGTTCGTGGGTATGACTCTGGCTCTGCGAATGGCTGGCAACCAGTTCAGGGTGTACTCTGCCCATTGCCCAAAGACAGCTGGGATAGGCTCCAGCACTCCCATGATCCCCGTGACAATAAAGCAGTTTGGCGAATGGATGGAATTAGGCAATTGTGCTATGTGATGTACAATTCTAGCTCTCTCTCTCTCTCTATCTATCTACATCTATCTATCTATCTATCTGTCTATCTATCTATCTATCTATCTATCTATCTATCTATCTATCTATCTATCTATCTATCTATCTATCTATCTATCTATCTATCTATCTATCTATCTATCTATATCTCTCTCTCGCTCCCTATATATATATATATATATATATATATATATATATATATATATATATATATATATATATATATATATATATATATATATATATATATATATATATATATATATATATATATATATATATATATATATATCGTAATGCCTCTGCATAACACTGTGTCCTTATTAACGCACACACTCTAGCTCATTATGTCTGAATGATTTGTTTGGGAACTTGGAAACAGTGACACAAAGTTATAATCATCGTCGTCATTATAAAACAGACACCTCGAGTACATGTGCATAAATTAGCTGGCCAAGATGATCACCGATGGTCGGATTGACAACACAAAGAGTCATAAAAGGAACTGCAGTTCCAGAAAGGAGGCCAGTCGTGTTGTCACGGGCAACCATGGAATATCAAGAAAAACGTTGTCACGGTAACAAGGCCTGGGTGTGCATTATAGCTGACTCTTACTGCTGCTGTTTGACTCTGCTAACACCTCCAAAGTCGCACAAAAGCAAACGACCCAAACAAGAGTTTTAAACAACATCGTCGATAACATCACGCGCAACTCGTGGGAAGAGACTCGCCTCCCAAAGTCAAACAGTCATCTTGTTCAGTGCACCTTGGTTAATAGTCAATGAAACACTCTCTCACACACACACACACACACACACACACACACACACGATCGCTTTCTTGCACTTTCTCTCTCTCATGCATACACGCAAACAAACAACAAACCATAAACATGCACACCCCAGGGTGCCGTCTTGTGGCTCGCCTTGGACAGGTAATTC
>CAAKHF010016373.1:0-17161 GCA_901007745.1 Hippocampus kuda
TGAAACGTGAACAGGAAGATTTACTTTTGCTTAAATGTGAGATCAAAGTAACATTTTCAGTAGTTATCAAACGGGTTTTTAAAGCCCTCACCAGGTGCTCCACACAATTTGAATGTGTGTGTGTGTGTGTGTGTGTGTGTGTGTGTGTGTGTGTGTGTGTGTGTGTGTGTGTGTGTGTGTGTGTGTGTGTGTGTGTGTGTGTGTGTGTGCGTGCTTGTGTTTGCATCCAGATGAAATGAAGGGCCTGCTGTCAATCATCACCCACACTGTTTTTATTATTAGGATTATTTCCCACACTGAATCTAACCATGTGGCTTTCTTTTTGTAGACACAGCCATCCTTTTTTCTCTTGCCCACCCACCCCTTCTTTTTGTGCATCATTTGTGCATCTGTATGTGTTTGTCCTCTTCTCTGTGTGCTTCACTATTACTATTATTATTGTTGTTATTGACGTGTGTGTGGCGCAGACGCCAATTGATCCCGGATCAATTATTGCACAGATTCTACTGTCAATGCATGTGCGTTGCTACTAGCAGGCCAATTCTTTTTTTTTTTTTAAATTGTATGTTGTACAGTATGCATGTTTAAACACACACATAGAGTACACACACATCATTGGTATCACAAGTGACGTGTATATGTGTATGCGGTGTAGGATTAAGGGCGGGGGACAAGCCTGGGGAGGCAACCAGGACGGTGTGGTCAACAGCCAGCCCGGCGCTCGGGTGGTGGACGAGCGCGAGCAGATGGCCATCAGTGGAGGCTTCATTCGCAGGTAACAACGTGTGTGTCTGCGTGTGCCTGTGCGTGTGTTGTTCTGAATTTGCTTTGTAGTATCTAAATGGTAGTAGGCAAGCATTTACTTTTAGTCATTTTGCATTTCATATTTTCAGAAGCTGACATTGTGATTGTGTGTGTGTGTGTGTGTGTGTGTGTGTGTGTGTGTGTGTGTGTGTGTTTCAGGGTAACGGATGACGCCCGCGAGAACGAGATGGACGAGAACCTGGAGCAGGTGGGCGGCATCATCGGCAACCTGCGTCACATGGCTCTGGACATGGGCCAGGAGATCGACACCCAGAACCGGCAGATCGACCGCATCATGGAGAAGGTGACGCAAGCTTTCTGCGTTCACCAGCCCCATTGGCCCACACACATGGATACACAGATCCATCTAAATACATATCTACATATCAGAAGAGTTTATGTGCAATTTTTTCCCACTGACTAAAGTCTGCATGAATGTCGCTTCCCTCTTGCAGGCCGACTCCAACAAGACCCGAATCGACGAGGCTAACCAGCGTGCAACAAAGATGTTGGGCAGTGGCTGAACAGCAGTACCCTGGACACCTAAATCTCTCACACACATACACACACACACACACACACACACATGCACACACGCACAAACACAAATACAGAGAAACACCTAAAGCCCACCCCTGTATCGCCTCTGCAAAATGATGCTTCTATTGTGATACATGTAGACGTTTGCACATATCAGCACTTCCATTTATTGTTACGTGTTGGTTCCCCATCCCTCACTCTTCCTGTTTTTTTTAATGTAATATATAATATTCAAAAATATTGACTCACAATCACATTGACTGTTATCTGGATTTAGTGACTATATACGTGTATACTGTATATGATGAAAATTTGATTCCAGTCACTTAAATGCTGATGCCAGAGATTGTATATATTTATGCTTTTGTCCTCAGGGAGCGAAATCAGACCAAGTTCCAATCATTCCATCTGGCATTTTTATCGATTATAAAGAGCAGTGGGTGGCTTACTTTGCCATTTAGCTTTTAGCACATTCAGCTCCTCCTCTGCTCAAGCATTAATTATTCATTCGCCGGTATTAAAAATATCCTAACGTGCTATATATGAACAGAGGAGCGGCCCATATCTCTGACAGTTCCCTCGGCCCTGTCTGCTACATCGTGCCACTCTGTTTGTTTCATCCTTTCCAGACTGTGAGAAAGTCACTGCAAAAAGAGATGCACCCCGGGAAAATAAAGCCAATAAAACCTTCAGAACTGTAGAAAAAAAAAAATCGCTTCTTTGGTAGTTTTTCATTCCAGATTTGATTTTCCTCATAACCTCCTCCATGGTCACATGAACTCAATTAACGTGAAATTAATTTACAATCGGATTAAATAAGCCTTTGATGACGTTCATGCTACAAGACTTCTCATTTATTCCAAGAAATGACCTTTTACTTTGCAGCGGGTCGGTCAGAAGTCAAGGAGCTTATCTTAATCACTCATTTGAAAGTATTTCTTCTTGACATATTTAAAATGACAAAAATAAAAGAGAGGTGCAGCAGGGAATTACACTAACGGGTGTCTAGTATGGTGCATTGGGCCTACAGGATTGGGATTAGAGGGACTAATCCTCTCTACATCCATTTTGTGAGTCCTACTCCATACACACAGTTATAAATACACACAACATGGCTGAGTTACATCCAAATTCAGTTTAAAATGTTCAACATAGGAGATAATATCGAAAGAGAACATCGGTCTCATATACCGGATGGGTCCAAATAAATCTCAGTCAATATAATTTTAAAAATAAAGCATTTAAAGTTTAAGGTTTCACGGAAGGTTTACGGTTTCGAAATAGGGCTATTAGACAGCTTTAGATTTTCAGTTAATTGTTTTAGACTTGAGTTCGGATTTGTGGTTATGGTTTAAAATCATGCCTTAAGGCCAAGACTTGAGTTAAGGTTTCAAATTAGGGTTTTAAGGTCAGTGTTTGGTTTTCAACTGGGCCGGTGAAGGTAGTGAGCCCTTTTCTTCCTTCCTTCGTCCTTCATTACTCCCTTGTTTCTATCCTTCTTGCCTTTCATCCGTTACACCATCCATCTTTCCTTCCTTCAACAACTTAATTGTAGACTACTGTTTTTGGTCTGGTCTGTTAATCGTTTAGTTCTGTTGAGTGTACTACTGGAACTGAAACGCCTATTTCAATTAATTTTTACACCAAGCTCTCCCCCTAGTGGTAGAAATCACGTTTAGGATTCAACAAGCCAGTTTGAAACCACCGGCTTCGGCTATTTTCGTCAGTCACGTGATGCCCTTTCGTCTTCTTCCGGCGTCCAGAGTCCTTCCGCTTCGCCGCCACACGTTCACATTCAGTGGTTAGCATCCGCCTCACTACTATGTTCCCTGCCGTCTTCCGGCTCTCGGCCACAGGCGCCCGAACCTTGGCGACCCGGTTCCGACCCGGACACACAGGTAGGAGGCCTTGCTTCACAAACAGATAACGTCTACTGTGGAGAAACGTAAAAGAAGACAGGAAATAGCCGATGTGCGGGCGGCTAGCTAGCTAAGTTAGCATTTGAACGTAAACGGTAGCAAAGGGTCACATTGAAATGTATTTCATTATTCATAAAGCATTGCGCGAATAACAAATATTAGTCCTAAACGTTTTAATGTGTGTTTATTTTAATGTAAATCAAAGCGCAAAATGTTATGTTTAATTCAAATGTCACGACCTTGTGTTGACCCAACTTGGTGAGTTCAAGAGTCATTAGCCCGAGATAATACAAACACGGAGGGAGAAGAAATTAATTTGAAAACTAGCCACATGGTGATCTTGTAAGATTTTTCAAAAGTTTTCTTTGTGAAGTATGTTTTGTGTTTTCTTTGTATTCTTAGTTTGTGCCATGTTATTAATTCCCTTTCTGTTTTTTCTTTTGAGTAGTGCCAAGATTTGAAAAAATTGGTAGCAAGATACAACCGATGGCATTAATCACGTTTTTACCTTTTATTCATGTGTTATTCGTTAACTGCTTAAGGTGACAAAATGCTTAATTGATTGTATTGATTTATTCAAGTCATTTTGTCAAGCTGATGAATGAAATGGCAGCTTCCATAATTTAAAGTGTTATCCCAGCTAATGTCCAGTGCTTCCACTAACAGTATGCTTGAAAACAGAATGGAACAGTTTTACTAAAGCACAATCAGTGTTGCGAATCTAGCGATTAGGGCGCTATATTACCATTTTTCCCCCATCCACTGAAGCAAGTATTTTCCAGAAAAGCATCTTAAATCCCCTATGCCCCCCAAAAGGAAATAATTAACATGAACCTAACCTTTTTTTCCCCCCACTTTCATTTTAAAAGCCTTGTAGAAGTCAATTGTGCTACGCCTGAGCATTCCCAAACAAATTAATTTTTCACAGATGGTTTGAAAATTTAAAAAAAACTGTAATTCCATTATTTGACGAGTTTACTCAAGCAATTGCTGAAAACAAAAACAGTTTCAAAATCAAAACTCAAAACTATTTAGAAAAGCTGTCAGCGTGATGGAGCTCTAAATAAAACGTTATGTTTTTCAGCTCCATTAGCTTCCAGATGTTACTCACATGCCAAAGTGGAAACGGATGAGGAGTTTGACGCCCGCTGGGTCACCTACTTCAACAAGCCCGACATTGACACATGGGAACTCAAGAAAGGTTGGCTAAATTTGAGTCAATGGAGATGAAGCAGCAACATGAAGGAAAGTATTGAATAATTTTGTTTTGTTTTTTGGAAGGGATGAACACTTTGATTGGGTATGACCTGGTACCCGAGGCCAAGATCCTGGATTCAGCTCTTCGGGCGTGCCGGAGACTCAATGACTTGGCCAGTGCCATCCGCATCCTGGAGGCTGTCAAAGTGAGCTTGACATAGACACTTCTCAGCTTTCCTTCACAGTTTGCATTATTTATTTGTTCAATTCCGGACACTGTACATGAATGAATATTTCTTTAGTTACAAAAAAATGTAAACACACTACAACTAGTCCAAAGGATTATTTCCATAGTTAGTCCTCCTGCCAGAATGTACAAGCTGTGTCCCAATGAAAAGGGAAAGTTTAAAATTTGCAAACATCACAGTAAAATACTAGATATAAAAAATATATCACACTCAGTATCAAGCACAAAACCAGTATAGTTACATTCCAAAATATTTCAAGATGCAAACTCATTGGTAAAAAGAGTCATAAGACCTACAGATACATACAAGGTGACAACTTTACTACATATATTTTATGAAACTTCTCTGAAAATGTGGCAAATGTGTGAAGTTTCACAACTGAGTTTTATTGCAATTATTAGTAAATTGTATCAATGGGGAAAATGCAGCAATTATCATGAGCTGTTATTTGCCTGCTGCATTTGTCTAAATTAAAGTTCTTGTTTGTATGCACTTAGTCTGCTATATAAACTATTTTTCACTTTCCCAAACAGCTGACTATAAATATTGTGAATGTCTAGTGATGCACTTTAAGCTGCGATCTTGGAGGAACTAAAATTGGTTTGGTGTTTGTGATTTTGCTTTGCAGGACAAAGCGGGCCCCCACAAAGACATCTATCCATACTTGCTGCAGGAGCTGAAGCCCACGTTGGAGGAACTCGGCATCTCCACGCCGGAGGAGCTTGGTATTGACAACATTTAGCAGGCAAAGGTGACTGAATTTTTGTCAGATATCTACTTGTATTATCTACAAATGGATCTTTGGGCACTCAATAATAAATTTCATCCTCTTTTTTTTCCCCTCAGGTGCTCGGAGAGATGAACTCTCTTATACTGTCTTCTGTCAAAAATGTCCATAGTGTTAATTGATCCCATACTGTCCTGTTATGTAAAAAGTGGTGGACCGAATAAACAAATGCTGTCAGAAGTGTGTGTGTTCTTACTAAATAATGGATCAAATGATGTACATGTCGCTCTACTACACGTGATTCAGCTCTGTCCATATTTATTTTATTTTTTTGTAGAATTTTGACTCTGGAGACGCAAGTACCTGTAATCATAAATACTTTTACCAACAGTGACCAGTGTTCAAAAACAAATTTTCTCAGATTGCCATCATTTACTGTTATTACAGTTGGTTAAAAGTATTGAGTCATCAATAGATTGCAATACAGTACAGTACTACCACAAATATGTAAGAAACAGTACTGTACTGGATACCAAAATTCCCTTTCATTTCAACCTGAATGCTTTTATTTTGAGGAAAAAAAAAGACCGTCAAGTGGCTTTTTTTGTAATTATCCATTTATTGCGACGCAAATATCAGATGTGCCCTAGTTATCCATTTACAAAAGAAAGAATACGCTACCACGAAAACCTTTTCAATCCTACAAAATCTTATTTTGAAATGTTAACCGGAAAAGCATTGAATGCTTTCCAGTAGCGAGCTAGGCTAATCCTCTCTCCACTGCCTGTCGGCGTTGCCAACAAATTCCGGCTAGTCATGGGCATGCTGAGGTGCTGTATGTTGTGACAACTGACGACACGATGATGAACGACATCTCCGAGGAGCCGGAGAAGGACAACTTGCTCGAAGAGGCTCCTAGTTTGACGGTAAAGCTCTCGCGGCTAACCAAAGCTATTCGGGCTAAGAGCTAAACGCAGCTACGACGAGCTAGCTCACTTAGTTTGTGTCCACTGAAATGAACACCTGATTTGAGTTTTCATGATTTTGTTTACATGGCGACATACTTTAAATAAAAACTCGAATTAATGTCTACTCTGTAATTTGGAAAAATTGTTATTCGGATTCTATGGGCAGGGTGCTCTTTTCTAATGTTATAAAACAGTACATACATTAATTAGCTAGCTCAGAAAGAGATAGCTCATCTTGTCATCAATAGGATTGAAACTATTCGGATTTAGTTACTCAACTGTGGAGAAGGCCAGGCATTTATTGGGCAGATCCCAACAGATTTACATCCTCAACTGGTCGCCAACCAATCACAGGGGACAGTAAAGTTGGATCGATTAATCAACAACTTAGCAATTATACAATTTATCGATACAGTAATTGGTTTGATAATCGATGAATCATGTCAACACAAGGTTTAATCTGAAATTGTCACATCCTCGGAATTTCAGCCTCTCAATAGTACATTGTCTCTCATTTCTGTAGTCCTCCACGAAAGCAGACTTATTATCTTTGTGTTGAACCATAACAGAACATTTGCAAACCTCGTTTTGACTTTGGGAAATATTGAGCATTTTTGCCTATTTTCAATCACATTACAATAGAGTCATATTAATTAATTTGTTTTTGTGCATTTTCTGCACTGCCAGTTTGAAATTACATCTTTTAATTAACCCGATTCATCGCTTGAAGACTGTGTAAGGAAGTGAATGTAAATAACATCCACCAATTTGCCACTCAAGGTGCCCGGTAGTGGCGCAAGGCCCAAAAGCAGCGATGGAGGCATCAGGTCGACAGAGAAGAGAGGACCTTACATCATGTCCAGGGCGCCAGCCATCCACCTCAAGCTACGTGAGTAGTCGTGAGTTATTGAGAGCCAGTGAACACAATTTTACAGTATTTGCACATAGTCTTTGTAGTCCACCCCCCGCCCCCCAAAAAAAACAAAAAAAAAACATGAAATGAGTGAGGAAACAAGTTGCGCCATTCTGAACCTTCACACAGTGAAAATTGGTGAAATGTTTGTAAAGCACGTGTCAGCGAGAAAGGATTCCATTTTGGTGAACACAAAAGTGCAGATTATGAATTATTTATTTAGTTTCAAATTCATTTACATCTTCGCCCAAATTTTGGTCATATTTTATGACTTGATTCTCGCAACATTTCACATGAAAAATAGATTTTTTTTTCAGATTTTGTCATGTAATATTACCATTTTTTTTGTTTTGTTCCACAACGAGTCGTGCTTGATATACTGTATACACATAAGATATGTCACCGCGATGACATAACAATGACCTGAAAATGTTTCATTCTATTCCAGGATTTACTCTTGTGATGTTATGACTTTGTTTTTGTAAATTAATAATCTTTGTCAGTTTTTTTTTTTTTTTTACACCTTAATTACAACTTATTGGTATCGGTAGATAACAAAAGTGTCAGACTCGGACTTGTGTGCTAAAAAAAAAAAATTGATCAGGACATCACTATATGTTATGAATTTATTATCCTAATGCTCCAACTTTTGTCGCAGTATTTTAAAACTTAATTGACGTAACGTTGTGACTTCAGTCTTGTAACATTACGACTGCTTTGAGCTCCACTCTTGTTTTTGTTTCGCAACCTATTTTTTTTAAATTTGCGTACGATCACAACTTAATATATTACTTTTAGTAATATTTTATGACTGTTTCACACTTTTGTAACATTTTGTCATTTTTCATAATATTTGACACCTTCATGACATAATATTAAGACTTTATTCCCGTAATGTGAAGAGTGGCATTAATTCTCACTTAGCCGTTGATGTCGATTGTCTGAAGGATTTACTGTGTAACTCACTTGCGCAGGGTGTAAAATAATGGAGGGTGACATCTTGTATTGTAATTGTATGCTGACCACTGCTAACATCATAGAAAAACACAGGGAGCTCGCCAGGAAAGCTCTTAAGAAGAAGGCTCTCTCACCGGGACCGCCTGTCATGCATCAGCCCAGACAAGGAGCCAAGAGGTAACAACAAGACTTGGCGTCACGTCCTACAACGTCACATAGCAGAGAGCGTCATTGTCTTGAATTATTTTACAGAAAAGTCAAGTATAACAAGGGCTACGCTGCCTTGAGTCAACATGCCGAGGAAACTTTGATTGCATTGGATTCTGACAGGTAAAGACACAAATACTGTTGTCAAGTCAGAACCTGTTCTGTCCTGTCCGTCTTTGTTTTTCCCACACGCCAAATGTTTCACCAATGAGAATAACAGAACTGGTTGTTCGTGTTGTAGCGATGAAGAGATTGATTTTGAGCAGTGCTCCTCGGGCTACTCCTCGGCCGAGGTGAGTCACTCCCACAGCCACGCATTCTTCCACTCGTAATTTCACCTTTTCATATGGGCAGCGGCAAATAGGGCCGTTGCATAATATTGTCTTTTTTTTTTTCCAGAATGTAGTCGATCCTCTGCTATCCGTGGGGGGGGGATAGTTGGCGAATGCCGAAAATATCTGTATTGTCATTGAAATGTACCTGATTTTGGAACTTAGCATTTATTCAACTACTAAAACTCAATTACTTAAAACTACCATCGGAGCCTCATGCCCATTCACGTTGAAGACTGTACCCCTCCCCCCCCAAGTACAAAATGACAGTGTTAACATCAGGTGAAATTCAAGCTCTTTGGTTCTGTTTTGACAAATTGCA
This sequence comes from Hippocampus kuda, assembly GCA_901007745.1. NCBI lineage: Eukaryota > Metazoa > Chordata > Actinopteri > Syngnathiformes > Syngnathidae > Hippocampus > Hippocampus kuda. The sequence continues at coordinate 9,135 of CAAKHF010016373.1, forward strand.
TCTTTGTTGAAACGGTCTCGCTGTGTCCCTGTCAGATCCATCCGGACTTGAGTAGGCAGCTGCTGCAAGATGGCTACCGGCTGGACGAGATTCCTGACGACGAGGACCTGGACCTGATCCCACCCAAAGCCATGGGTTCCTCCGTGTGTTGCTGCATAGAAGCTCCGTCCTGCTGCACGCAGTGAAAGGCTGCTACTCTACTGCGGACCGCCAAGGCAGGTTTGTAGCGGCTGTTGGGAGGCCGGCGCACGCTACCTTCTTGCCTCCCTGAACCGGGGGTCTTTCCTACTCTGGAGCCGAGAGCAGGGCTTCTCCTCAACCGCATCGACGCGGAGATGGACTGCAAAAAAAAAAAAAAAAAAAGCCTTATCCACTGTGACTCCAAAGCTTGACCCTATTTTTGTATTTTTTTTTCGTACGTTTCACTCTGCTAGCACTACAAATAGAGTGACTAGTGCGGACGTGTGGCATCTGCATGTTTGATTTGCAATTCTAACATTCCCTGATTGCTGTTACATTAATGTCACCTACTCCCACATTAATAACCTGAATGGATTTGAATAGGATATTAAGTTAAGTACACATAGAGTGTATGCATGGGCTTGAGTGATGCATTTTTTTTCTAGTTTTTTTTTTTTTTTTTTTTTAAATGAATACTTTTGCTAGCGCCGAGGTGCAACCGACATTAAAATGTGTTCTCTTATCAAATGATTGACCCATCTAAAGGGTTGAAAATGGCTTGCTCGCTTATATAACGAATCATGCATTTTTATTTTTAATTTTTTTGTATAATAATTAGTGGGCGTCATTATTATGATACTACCGAGGAGTATTAGGGCCACATTGCAAAGGGGAAAAATATATATAATATTGCAATACATTAATTTTAGGAGGAAAAAAAGCATTTGAATATAATATACAAGTTATAATGCTACAAAAAAAATTGGACTCGCATTCCGACTTTTTTTTATATGACATTATGACTTTATTCATGCACATTTACAAGTTAATGGTCATAACATTATGACTTTACTCTGCTAATATTACAACCTACTTCCTTTCTTCCTCATCAGATTAGGGCTTCATTCATGTAGCATTACAACTTTGTTCTTATCACAGTCCGGACTTTATTTTCGTAACATTACGAATTTGTCATAAGCGAATGTCTTCAGTTTTGCAACATTATTTTATTCTCATAATGGAATTTACTCTCTGAACGTTACATCAGTCTCAATGTTAGGACGTTCTCGCAATGTCACAACGTTATTCCCGTAACCGTACAACATTGCGCTTGAAATATTAGGAATTTGTTGTCACAAGATTACGAGGTGACTCTCGTAACATTACAATTTTATTTTGCCTAACTTTACAAATTTTTCATCACGTTACAAATATATTTTGAGAAAGAAGGATTTTTTTTCAGAGCATTACAATTCATGTAACATGTCCCACTTTATTCGCATACCAATTCATATTCTTCTATTACAACTTTTTTGGGGTACCGGTAACATTAAGATTTAATTGTTTCGACACCACGACTATTCTAAAACTGAATTCTTTACAACTTCAATCATGTTCGTAAACGCTTGCTCCAACTTTTTTCATGTAACATTAAGATTACAGGATCATGTTACTTTATTTTCATAGCATTGTGACTTTATTTAATAAATATAAAACATAATTATTGTCACCTTACAAATTTATAACATATTCTTGTAACTTTTCAACTTTTTATACTCTCAAATATTTTTTTTCTCATATTACGTTGTCTTCTAACATTGTAACCTCATTGTCATGAGGTTGCATTCTTCGCGCAAAACTTTGGTATTTTATGGATACCATTGCAACTTTTTCCCCCTTGTCGTGTTCCGATTTTTTTTTTTTTTCATGTCTGCGTAGCCCGAGGACACCTTCGTCGTCACCTCAATCAAAGCGTTCACATAAATGTGCACTGTCTCCAAAATACTTAAGCCAATGAGTGAAGTAGCAAATGCAGTGGGATGGTCTCCGGCGTGTGAAAATAAAAAAGTTAATGTAAGTCTAAAACAACACGCTATAGATTGCTTGTATTCAGCTTGGAAAAGAAGAGACATGTAGGGCTTTACACCAAAGGGGTTTCTGGTGAGTTGAGAAGCAATGTTGCGTCAAGAGTTTTGCATTGGCGCTATAACTAGTAGATGTATTTATTATTTATTTATAACTTTCAGAGATGGGAACAGCAGCATTCATAAAAGAATTGCTGTATGTCTTTTTTTTTCTTTTTTCAATACATTGTGTGACAAATCTATGGTTGCAACCGTTGGAAATGTTTATTGTGTGTGAGACCGAGAAAGGGCGAGCGCTTTGCCTTTTACTGTACATTTGCGGAATAGAAAGAGCATTTTTCTCTATGAGTGGTTGCAACCCGCATAAGTTTCCTCTTGTCGCGGTGTTGGTTCTTCTCATCGAGGGAAAGCACTTACTCTATAAGCGACGGCAAATGGCAGAGTAAAACCCGAACATTTAAAATGACCTTCTGACGCAATCAACGAACAAATGGTTCATGTTATTCTGAGGGTATGTGGTCTAGAAAATGGATGGGTGGATTTCTTATTATTTTTTTTTTAACAGGGTGCGCCAAAAGTATGTATCCGCTTTTTCATTTCTTTGCACTTGAACCAAAATGACATTGATTAAATATCCTTCTTCAACAATGGAACATTCCTCAAACTTTTGTAGATCACTGCAACACATATTAGCGCATCACAAAATTCAGATCTGCATTCATCTCAGTGAACGTTTGCCAAATGTACTGTGTGATTGACTGCTGACCACTCCAGGATCTACCAGAACACAGGGATACCTGGACAGACGGATAGGAATAAAGTAGCAATGTGACAAGTGGCTTCCTTTTGCCATCCTTGTGGAATTCTCTATTTAAAAAAAATAGAATGAGGACTTGAAACACCTCTATAATCCTTCATAACAAATAAATTGATTGAAAACACTCAATGACTAAAGTACATACCTACACCGGTCTCCTGAATAATGTCCTAATAATGCGCGACTTAACTCAAGCTTTTAGGGGAAGGGACACCGTTCGAAATGTCACAAAAGTTTTGATCTGGCAACTCATAGAACATCTTAGAATTTCGGCTTGTATGATTGTATTCATGTAGATTTTTAACAAAAAATTGTCACGCAATTGGAGAAGGGTTTTGCAGAGTATCTGACAAAACAAAAGGGGCGAGGAGATAATAGATAATCTTTTGCCCTATTTCAGGGCATTTCTTTGACACTCTCTCTCCCGCTCATTTTTTTGATGTTACACAAAAACATTCCCCCAAAAGACAATTTTCCCGACACAAAAAAAACCACATTTCTCAGGAACCCATAATCCAATGTACAAAATTATTGATGCCTTGAACTGAAAACTCAGGTTGAAGTGGCCATTCCAACCAGTCTCGGCATCTTGACTGTCATTTTGGGGAAATCTTGTCACTTTGCTACTAAAAGGGACTGTGAGGCCGCCATCCATACTTCCTCCCGATCCTTCTTCCTAACTCCTTATCTGCCTTCTTCACTTCCTTCCTCACTTTAAAACCATTTTAAACAATACAGTACATCCTTTTGGCCCACCTTAGTTTAGCATCACTGGTTGGTAGCAAAAGTCAACCTATGCTATGCAATTGCTGGACAATATACTCGTCGACATTTTGTTATTTTACAATGCGTATGTTTACTTTTAATACGATTGTTCTTGTTTTTTTTGTTGTTGTTGTTTACATGATGAAATAAAAGATCCATTCTGTCTCGTGTGATTACATTTTCCACCCCAGGGGGCAGTGCAGCGCTACGATGCGTTATTTTGCCTTCGTTGAAAGATCAGGAAGATGCATTCACCGTTCAATCGGAGTTGCTACATGTCAGGATTATCACACAGCACAGTTCTTATTGATTATTAGTGTAATACATGTAATGGATAAGTAGTAGTTCAATTGTGTGACGGTATCCTTTTTACGTCAACAATCACTTGACATCTTAGCCCAAAAAAGTTACTCAATTCGGATTTGATGAAAATTCCAAGCTGCTTTGAACGCAACGGACCACCGAACGTCCAGTCATCTTCCAACGCCTGATACAACACTCTTGAGCAAATTTCCGCAAGTGAGCAATAAAGGGCACGATACCCGTGCCAGCGTGTTTAACTGGGGTGTCATTTGTAAAGTAGGGGGGGTCGCCGACCAGTGAGTTCGTCGAATTTTCTCTGGAAACAAGCAAAAAAAAAAAAAAGGCTCACAAAATAATTTAATAAGACAGAGTGCGAAAAAAAGCCGTGTCTCATATATATTGAGTGGAAAGAAGCAGCGAGAATAAGAGCTTTTAGCGCTTTTTTTGATACTTGTGTGCGTCGTGAGTGCATTGATCCTTCCTCTTCTTCCGCCCCAGACGTGCGCGTACTCGTCTGCTGACGTGCGCGTGTGTTTACAAGTGAGTTTGAACGAGTGCCAGCAGCGAGGAAATCGGGAGGCATGGTGGACAACTCCGGCAGTAGTAAGGCGCAAATGGTGAGTAGTGCTCGCCCCTTTGGGCTCCTCTGCATTTCCCGTTTGCTTTTACAAATAAACAAGACAAAAAACCGGGGGGGAAAAAATCGTCGTTTGAGTTTATTTTGAACGGTCTTCTGAATTAGCGCGCTCGAGGCCGGTGTGGTAAAAAAAGCCAAAAACTCGGGAAAACCCCCCAAAAGCTAGTTTAAATATTACTTGTAGTCATATCATTTTAAGCATTTTAAAAAATGTATTACCACCCGGAGGATGATGAATGCCTGCAAAAGGTGGAACGGCGACCCCCCCTTTTTTTTTTGACAGTTTGCGCCTTCGTTTTCACCCGGAGGTCATTTTACGTCATTTTGTGTTGAGCCACTGTTAGTTACATACGAATCGTTCAGTCAAATTTGCGCCTTTGTCTTTTAAATCTAACCGACTTTAATTGGCATGTAACGTCGAAATATGATAACATGAGTGTCCGGGTTTTCAGCGAGAATGTTCAGAATCTAAAATGCACGTTTACCAGACTTGTACTGCAAGTTGAGGAATGTTCGGTTGGTTAAAGCATAACTTTTAAGATGTCGGGTATTACAGGTTGATGTAGTTTTCTCTTATCTCTAATATCTCTCAATCTCCATACATCTCCTGCCTGTTGCTTAGTCCTCATTTATTCTTCCATTTTCACATCAGCCCATCTTATGTGCCTATCTGCTTCACTATCCGTCTTGTTTTGCAAAAAGAATTCTATGTTTTCCTCGTGGGCATCTTTCCTATACATGAAACTCGCAGAACAGTGATTGATTTACTCCTATTGTGATTGGGATTCAATTAATGCTGCAGGAATGCAATTCTGGCTTTCAGGGTGGTGGTTCATATAATTTTTTTTCCTTTTCATAAATTCATCTTGCTTTTATCCTTTGATTTTAACTTGACAGTCTGTGATTTGTTCTGTCGTTTCATTTTATCGCCTTTTATGTTGTGTGTTTAATGATTACTTATATTCCTTTGTAAACCACAAAGGACTCCTGCATGAAATGTGCTATAAAAATCAACATGCCTTTGTTAACAACAAGGTATTTGCCCGCAGCCCAGCATGTCTCAGGAGCCTGGTGTAGCCTTTCCTCAGAGCACCTCCACAGGGGGGATGAAGCTGGAGGCGGTGATGGAGCAACTTCAGCGCCAGCAGCAAGCCCGGCTGGAGATGGAGCGCAAAGAGAGGAAGCTGCGCGAGGCCCACATCATGTATGCCCAGCAGGTGGCTGCCCAACAGGCCATCCTAGCCGCGGCAAGGGCCTCGGGGGCCAACTTCATGGGCAAGGGCCTGGCCGGAGCATTGCCACCTCCGCTGCCGCCCCGTGTGACCAATCAGAGCAGTGTAGACTCTGAGAAGGAGGACGATGAGGACCGGGGCCGCGACTCGGCTGACGAGGATGACGACAACGAGATGATGGATGGTGATGAGCGTAGCGATGAGGATGGGGAGAGCGGAAACGGTGCCGGCGGCCTCGAGTTCCTCCGCAAGCAGACGCTGGCGCTGCAGCAGAGCGCCGCTCGCATGCCGCCTGCCCGACCTTACGGCAGCTTTGTGGCGTCGGCACCACAAAGGGCGCCGTCCCCGCCCATCAGGGTCAAGCAGGAGCCCGATGAGGACCTGTCGCCAGCGGGTGCTCACCAGGCCACTTCCCCCAACGGCCAGGCCGACTGGAGCTTTGACGACCACTTCAGACAGGTCAGTTTCTTCAAATCATAATTGCGGTTGTGTTTAACATGACTGATATAACCGCACTGGAAATCACACATTGGTACATACAGTCCATACATTGGTTTTATGGTCAAGTTCACTTCAGATTTGGTACAGTAAGGGAACAAAATGCAAAACATACGACATGTTTACATCTGGTTACACCCAGGCAGTATAAGGCCAAGTGGTTGGTAAATCTGCCTCTCCGGTCTGAGAGTTGGGGTTTGAATCCAAGCTTTTCGCTTTCCTGAGTGCATTTTGCATATTCTTCTTGTGCATGTGTGGGGTTTCTCCAAGTATTCCAGGTTTAGGGATTGGACAGATTAGTCAATTGCTCGACTAAACATCATCACTTTTAATGAATAGACTGTAGATCATTACAAAGCGTTCTCGCTCCTGTGATTTTAAGACCCCCCCATCAGTGAAACAAAATACCAGTCATGTCATGAGTGACTTATCGTCTACTCGACTTAGATCACATTTGTGTTCACTTTCAAAAATGTAAAGTTGTGCAACCTCTACTCTGGCTTCCTCCCACACTCCCAAAACATGCACGTTTGGTTTAGTCAAGACTCTTTAATTGTCCTTGGGTGTGAATGGGAATTTGAATGCTTGTTTGTCTGCATTGAGTGTCTTGTTTGCAGCTGTATACTTATTCAGAATGCAAAGAAAATGATAGTTTTTTTGTTGTTGTTGTTTTCTATTGGACAGTTAAAATATGTGTGTGTGCTTTTTTTAAAAATCCATACAAAAAGTGGACCAGTGTATCCTATCTATTCAAATAACTTATTTACTTTACAGTCGACCCTCGCAAGTCGCCGGAGATTGGGAATGGTCATCGAAAAGCCAAAAATTGGCAGATAATTCATGGTCATTGATATGCGTTGGAAACAAACCCCGAAAAATTCTCCGCAAAACGCTGATAAATATTCGGTACACGGATAATGAGCCATTTTGATGAGGGAGCTGATGGTCGGCTCCGACTATGAGTCCACCATGGAGATGGACGCCTGGGCGTTTGGCTTGAGTTCTCAGTTCAACCCCCTACTGTTAGCCATGGGCTAATCTCACAGGCTTTGCGTATCCCTTTCTAGGGGAACGCCCTGGGAGGCACGCAAATGCACAAAATCAAGATGTCAAAAGATCTTCCACCCCAAGGAATGTCGCAGACCAAACAACGGTTTGATATGGCCATACTGGTTCTGCAACTTGTGTAGTAGAACATGAAAAGAAGGATGGTGAGACCAATATGGTCTCACTTACATTTAGGCAGTTTTCTTATTTTCGGCCATGTTAATGCACTATACATTTAAGTGTGGGTACACGCAAGTTGAATGATGTCACGTGTAAGCCTTTTGCGATCCCTGTCCTTTGTTTTTGTTGTGTTAACTTGCCTTTGGTTTTTGTGCGGTCACAGACACCCCTCCCCCCCATTTCTGTTAAGGCATTTGACTAAATGTTGTGGCATTAAGTCAATGTGTAACTTTTGTGAACTTTTCAATGTTTTACTTTCTTTTGGATGCATTAAAGTGTCTTAAATGTTGTTAACATGAATTTTTGTGGTGTTCATGCACCTTTAAAACATTCTGGATGAACATTTGAGACTATTGACATTCCCCTTTGATTGGTCAAGTCGAGGTACCAGTTGCCGTTCTCATTTTTTTTTTTTTTTTTTTACAAAATATGGGGGTGGTGTGTGTGTGTGTGTGTGTGTGTGTGTTTTTTTTTTTTTTTTTTTTTTTTTTTAAGTGTGTTGT
>CAAKHF010016374.1:6642-34141 GCA_901007745.1 Hippocampus kuda
GTTTTTTGTGGCGAGATACACATCCCACATATCTCTCTCTCTCTCTCTCTCTCTCTCTCTCTCTCTCTCTCTCTCTCTCTCTCTCTCTCTCTCTCTCTCACGTGCACACAGGCACTCAGATGCTTCACACACTAGGCACCCCCCACCTGCCTCATGCAGCCCCTTGTCTTTTCAGATGGGAGAAAGCAAAAAAAGCAAGATGGAAAAAGGAGAGGGAGGGGTCCGCATAGATTTGCTGCCATTGTGTGTCAATCATTTTCTGTGTGTGTGTGTGTGTGTGTGTGTGTGTGTGTTTGTGTGTGTGTGTGTGTTTGTGTGTGCGTGCGCGTGTGCTTTTGCTGCTTATACACTAATAATAATACCTTAAGACGCCGAGAAGCATGGGGTGGGCTGGAGAGGTTCTGTTCCGTGGGCTCAGCGGCTCTTGATGCAGCGTGTGTGTGTGCGTTAAGTGCATAAGGTGTGTACGGAGTGTTCAGAAATAAGGCCTTGAGAAACCCACAGGGTCCTCAAATGGTTCTGTTCAGGCCCTTTGGATCAGCGGGTTTTGTTGCGCTATGTGTGTGTGTGTGTGTGTGTGTGTGTGTGTTACATGAAGAATGACTTAATTTGTTTGTTTTGAAATGATTTTGGATGAATGACATATGCCACAGGTTTTGTTCGCAACGACGTGCCTGCTGAGTCGAGGATAAAAGAGCTCGTCCTTTTTCTTTTGTCTTTGACTGAAGGTGATTAGCCCAGCCTGAAGCTCCTGTAAATAAACGTGTTCAATAAAGCTCAAGAAAACTACTGGAGTTGAGGATAAAGAATGCGCCATGAACTTCTCAGCCTTTTTTATGCTCAGGCAAGCTCAAATCACAACCCAATTGATCACCGTGCACCGAGTCGTCATTAGCTAGCGTAAGTGGATAAAAGGCTTTACAAATTCAAAACCAAAAAGAGCGAACAGTGGTTAAATGTCCTCCCCCCCCCTAAAAAGGCCTACCACATCCTCCCAAATATTTGCTAATTGAATGAACTGAGTTTGTAATATTACATATTATGCAAGCAGACACAATAAGAGTTATGGAGACGAGATACCGAGAGAAATCAGTCGTTTCTGTCGAAAGTTGAAGGATTTGGTAAATAGCCTGTAAAAAGATACCATCCGCGACAAATCATTGAACTCATTCAGAAAGTGGAAACAGTTTAGGGAAGTAGATGCATAAGTTATCCATTAGACTGTCACAACAGCCATCGTCACGAGATCGGCCGAAACCTGTCTTGCTATTGCCTTCATGACACGTGACGTCAGTGCAACCGGTCCGTAGTCGCCGAGGCCGGATGAGGTGGCAAAGAGGTTTTCAAGATCAACGTCATCCTTTCCTTGCATCAAACTCGCATTGCAGAACACCAGATAGCAGGAAGGCCCAAGCCTTCAGAACCGAAGAACGAATGCCATTGGATCCGGCAGCCTTGTTTTGCTGCTAGTTTCTTTTAGGCGACTCGGCAAAAAAGGACCGTAACTCCCACATAATTGTTCAACCTTCCTTCTTCGGCCTCACGGCTGCACTGTACTACTCTCTGAATTTGATTTTTTTAAAAAAAATCAAGTCCAAAGCGTAATGTATTAAAATGATGACCACAAGGACATTTTTACGATCATTATTTTTGTTTGTCAACAAAAAAATGTAGTGTCATTTAGTTTCCATTTTTATTTTATTTTATTTCACGAACAAACTTTTAAAAATGCCTTTAATTAATTAATTAACTAACTAGTTAATTAATTACTTTTTTTATTAATGAATTAATCTGCAATTTAGTTATTTTGTCAATTTTCGTTCACGAAAATAACCTTGGTGTACATTTGTATGTGGAAGGTCTCGAGTTTTCTGGCTCTATCCAATGCTTGTCTTTTGCTGGTTCTTTCTGATTACTGGTAGGACAGTAAAGTTGTCCCTGAGGATCAGGGCGTGTGTTTGTTCGTAGTTAATTTTGAACGTAAAAGTGCAATGGCTTCGTTTTTGCTTCAAAGTCGACGAGTAACATTGTTTCTTGATGATTTCTTAAATGATGATGAGTACATACTTGCTATATTTCTTTTTTCTAGCTCACCATGTCCCTGCAGGAACACTCATGCACACATCCTTTTGATTTTTTTTCTCTCCCCATTTCTGTTTTTTTTTTTTTTTTTGCCGGTGTCATAAGTGGGTGTGCAGAGTATCGCCTTGAGCTGCAGCTGAACACGAAATCAACACAAACTGGGGCAGTGACAGTCTTTAAATCGGCTTTAGATCACTATGAAAAGGTAAAGGATTAGGACGCTTTTTCTGCCGTCGCGAGGAGATAGGACGGCGTTCTTGGAGGAGCGCCACTCCTCTCAGCCCACTTCGGGGCCGGGTGTCTATCTTCTAATCTTCTAAAGCACTCTGCTTTTGACGCCATTTGCATGGAGTGTGGCCTACATAGTTACTTAGCGTACGCTCGCATTTGCCGGGCTTCAAAGCCTTCCTCTCGCTGCGATGGAGAATGAATATACGCTCTTGCGATATGCCGCCACTTCACTACTTTCAACCGTTCTGTTGAGATGACATTGTCATTTGTTTGTTTACTATTCGCACCGCAATTACAGCATTCGATAGTTATTTCATGTGTACATTTATTAGATTCCAAAATGCCCTTTCCAGCCATCACTTAATCTTCACCGTACTCTAAGTCATCTTTTCGTATGAAAAGTCCAACTTTCATTTCACTTATTTTTCGAACATGACGCTTATTTTCAACAATTTATTTTTTTTACTACTTATCTGCTTGAAAATAGGTTTTATTTGCATTTTTTTTTTTTTTTTGCCTAACATCATCCCAATGAGTCTTCATGAGCCACTTTGTCCCAGAAAGCATCTCCAAAGAGCATAAATGAAATTTCCGAACAGAAAAAAACCCCCGGTTGCTCTTGTTATTCAGATGCCGCTTGGAGACTCTTTTGTGCTCTTGTAATTATTCTCTGCTATCAGGACGGTCCACGGGGTAATTAGTCACTTCTCTCCAAAGAAAACTCCTCCGATTCGTATCAGTCTTAACTGGCCATTTTAAAAAGAGACAGGTTGGTGCAGTTCATGATAGCCCTAAGTTGTCCCCCCCCCACCCCCCCCAACTCAATCATATGCATTTTCCCCATTCTCGTTATAGAGCAACAAATGTCGCACGTGTGAGCAGTTCAAATGTTGCACTGAGCACATTTCATCAGTGACAAAAGTGTTGCAAAGTGTGTCTCAAACATCGACAGCACACGCCTCTTGAGAACTCAACAGAAGTTGGCCAAATGATCTTTTTTTAATGTTTATGTTTCCAACTGTCACCTTCGTAATCTCATTACATCGCTAATTAAGCGATTCATTTTGCTTCCATAACCCTACCCTAATGTTATATTAATTTGCCGTCACATTTTTGTTTTCATTAACTGTAATTGGTCAGAATATTAGGTACACCTGCTAGTTTGAATAAAACCCAATGAAAACATTTTGCTCTTACAACGATAATAGTGCGCACTTTTCATTGATCCTCAGGTATTTAATAGTATTAAAAAAAATTTTTTGGTTGTGCTTTTTAGTGCCGAGATTGGTTAGGTTAGTCTGAGAAAGGGCCAAAATATGAAAACCTGCTCCTGACATACAAAGCATGATGTAATGCGGACTACACCCTTATTAATGAATGAATAATTTGTTCAATTAATAACATCAGCTTTTTGAGTACACTTATTGGTGCAGAGCCTTGATTGGCTCTTATTAGGTTGTCCCAATGTACATAATTCTGTGGCCAGGTACTTGATAAAAACAGCAGACCATTTTGTCTGGCCTGTCACGCATTTCTAAAAACAACCGTTTGTTCAAAGCCTTCAAACGTCCAAAAACCATTTGTATGATCGTAGCATCTCTCGCTCTTCCTTTCCGCGTTTAATATAGCCCAAGGATTACTTTAGAAAATGATTCCCCAGTCCTGCTCTTAAGGCATCAAACCGATTTGATGGAACGCACGGTGACTTAACCGTAATGAAGATGGCAACACAAAGTGAGCGCGCGCGACTTGTGCAAACACCGGTGACCGCAGTCGTAGGCTGCGGTTTGATAACGCGTCATTTTAGGAGCCCGCTTGAAGGGGGTGTTTTTCTAATCAGAGTCGCTCTCGTCGTTTTTGTTGTCGCCCGTTCGCAGACAGCAGACAAAGTGGCATTTCCTGCCTCTTCCCATCTCTGTCTGAGTTATCTGACACCCCCAAAATGCGACTGCCGGTAGCCGGGGGAGGAACGGGGGGGGGGGGGGGGGGGGGGGCGTGCGGTCAGACCAAGGCACACCATCACCACCGCCGCCTTATCCCGCTAAGGAGATGGCTTCTTATCAGATGAGCCGAGGAAGTTTATTTTATGGACTAAATCTGGATGGAGGGGGGGATAAAGAAATGACACATCCCTGGCGGACACAAAAGGGGAGAATGAGATTAGTCCTCCAGCAGCATATATGGCTTTAGTTCAACCTGACAGGCAGCGGATTGAAAGGTCATGAAATAATAATCCCCCTATTCTTCCGCTTTAATCCTACCGGGGTGTGTTTCACTATGGGAACGTATGGAGCGGCTGCTGCAGGCTGCGTGTTCATTTAGTCGTGTCACTATGCTTAGATAGGCATCCAGTGCTGCTTTAAATTAATTAGGCTAATTATGATTGAAGAGGGGGGATTTTTATGATGATGCCAGAGGGTCTGATGTTTTGTTTTTTTTTTTAATATGTAATTTTTCTTTTTTGTACTTGCCTGCAGGATGTTTTTTTTTTTTTAATTATTATTATTTAAAACCCAGTCTGTGCTTTCTGTGGAATCCTCCCAACCAGTGTGCTCATCAATAATGGAAATTGTCCAAGTGCACCTAACTTGTTACAAAACGATCTATTAAGTACAACTATATCTTTGTTCATCTCTCTAAACCGGGTGATATACATTGACGGGTAAAGTAAAAGCTGTGTAAACCACCTGTTGCCGTTCAGAACACGGCATGTCTTCCTGTGAGAATGTCAGCCTTGTATTCAATGAAACAGGCCAATATTTTCCACTGAGTTCATCTGCGAGTGAAGTGACACGAGGTCATCAGCGTACGTTTTGTGACAGTCGTTTAGGGGTACCTTTTAAAAATGGCATCTGTTATTCCCCGACACGAATATGCAAATGACTAGGGTCAAACTGGAGCCAGGATAGAGCCTTATCTGTATTGTCAAGGAGCGATGCAAAGATGTGATTTTGGTCTAACACATCCCTGCGGTTAACATTCTTTAATGGTCAGACAATGCAAAAAAAAAAAAAGATAGTGTTTGTGTGTGGACCCTGGACTTTACTTCTTTCAGTGCAAAGCCGCTTACTTTATGTGGCTTTCAGTCCATATTCATAAAAATGGAATTTTTTGATGCTCACTGAAATGAGGTTTGCACTTACTCTTAGCTTCTTCAGAGGTACATTTTTCTTGATCAAATTCCAAATATATCATTTTTCTCCTAGTACGACTGGAAAAGCATCAGCTGTGATGCAAACCCACACACCACAACTTATTGTGTGTGTCTGGGTCCGTGTGTGCATAAAACCGAGCAAGGGAGAGATTACGCCATTTAGGCAAGTGTGTTGCAGTAGAGGGGAGGCACGCAGGCACATGTTCGGCATTATAATTTTTTTCCTAGGGAGATGAGATGGAAGGCCGGTCTGAAAATCAAGCATGGAGGGGTGGGGGGGTATAATGAAATTCAATGCAAACCAATGTGTTGCGTGCAATTATTCGATTAATGATTCTTTTTCCATTACAGGCTTGTGGCGGCGGACAAAGACGCGAGGAGAGGTTTTTTAGAAAGTGGGAAGGAGACAAGAGGAGAAGGAGGGTGGTGCGAGGGGAACGCGGGGGGTGGGGTGGGGGGTTTATTGGTGAGAGGAAGAGCAGCATCAGTGCAGCAGATCTGCAATGGCTGTCTATTTCCCATTGCCCAGTTAAAGCAGGTAGACAGGGGTCAGGAAACTTAATTATAGCCTAAGTGGATAGAAACATGCAGACTGATTGGAATGGCAAGGACAAGTTTTAATACTGCGAGCCCCCACCTCCCTCACCCCACCCTGTCCTTTTCCCCCCACAATGCACGGCAGACGTGCAATCACGCCGCCCTCACACAGCCCCCCCTACCCCCTTAACCCGACTCGCCGGCTGACAATAACACTAATGCATATCAAAATTATATACTCCACAAATGCGCGCGGTGCCATTACGTTCCAATTTTGCCAGTTCAATAAAAGACATATCCCATGTAATGGCGATATCACAGCAACTTATTTCCATGTGGCATGTGTCAGATAAGCCCTTCACTGCGGCTCCGCTACAAGATTTATTAAAGCACTGCTGTCAAAAAATGTTCTGCTCAAGTCTAATTTTTCATTTGCCTCCTTTTATTAATTTATTTATTTCGCCTTTTATATTGCGACATTGCGACTCGGAGTGTAATTTCTTGATTTAGGATTTCAAATCAGCGGGGACTCGATCCAATGGGCGGCCTGATTTTTTTTTTTTCCCCCCCACACCTCTTTTTTTTTTTCCACGCAATCTATTTGCACTGTATAACATTTGCATATCTGCAGCTCATGAAGCAAGGCTTTAATTTCCTCCTGCAGCAGATAAACATCACCTTGTTGGACTAGATGTGTGGGGGAGGGGGGGGTCATTGGAGGGGACGCAGCACAATGCTGCCAGGTCACGCCTTCAATGGTCTGAAGTAATACGATTGGTACATTTCCATATGGTGGCCAATTTTATATTTATTTATTTAGACTAAATGGGGCGAAAATTATGACGATGTGGATTGCATGAGGATGAGTGAGAAGATTGATTGTTGCCTTGAATAGGTGAAAAAAAAACATTTTTCTCATAGACAATAGGTTATATCAGACTTGGAAACAGGTTGTCTACTTTTTAGTATTACTAAAGTTTGGTCACAAAAATTCCTGACACCAAGGGAAATAATGGGGAATGGAGTCGAAATATCACAGATGTAGCATTAAATCAAAAATTCTCATGAACTGTCGCAAAAGAATAAATGTTGATGCGCGATAATCATAGGGAGACCCAACAGGCTTTACCAATGTACAGTATATGTATAAATAGTGTTTTACACTAATACTCAACATTATTTATAATAATTACAGTCCATCTACCTGTGGCTAAAATGCCAAGTGAGTCTCACAAAGTCACAAAGCAAAGCGCAGAGAGTCTCCGTCGGTCGCACGGGCACAGTCAGTGAATGGGGCAGTCGGTTTGACAACCGTTTCTCAAAATATCCACACTTGGCTTATTCTCATTCGACCCTTCTTTGTGGCCATCTGCTTCTTCCTTGACAATCACGCCATGTTTTTGTGGTTCAGTCAAAAAAAAAACAAAAGTGTGTACAGTACATTGAATGTGGAGCCTCAGAGTGGCTGCCTTTCCAGCAGCTCATATATTTTGTTCTTCTACTTCTTCCTTTCATAACTTTGCTGCTGTGAATTGAGAATTTCTCCATTGCGAGACTAATAAAGGTTTTCTTATCTTATCTTAAAACCCGATTCACGGTTGCAATTTTTTCCCCTTTGCGGCGCGTTAGTAGATGTGTGGCGCTCAATGACTTGTTGCGTGTCGAAGAGTCGCTAACTGTAATCTTCCCACGATGGCACACTTAAATCACCTTCGACCGCGACGCTTGATATGTGATGGGCCTAAAATAAAGGCCTGCTGCTTTCGATAATGTGGATCACCAACTTGAATATAATTACGTTTGTTACCATTAAGTCTCAAAATGGAAAAGACGGTGGGCCTCTAAATTCAAATGTAAAATTGAAAAACATATTTCCAAATAACCTGATTACCCCCTCCCAACTACTTCTCTCTGCCGCCCTCTTTTGGCCGATTAGTATCTCTGACGCACTTTATGGTGATGGCTAACACTGGAAGTAAATCATCTCGATCAGAATCTTTCCTCGGGTGCCACATTGGCATTGATACCTTTGCTCTTGTCGTGTGACATGTTGTGAACTAGAGGTGACAGGTTTTAAACTTTGGAATGAGTTCCAATCCAACATTCCAGTCTGAGTGTTTTAAGTCAGTTTTAAAAATCCTGTGGTTAAAAAAAAAAATCCGATCACATTTCAGTAAGAATAGGCCCGCAGACTACTAATCACCCTAAAATGCAAGTTCTAAAACTGACTTTGGCAACATGTTGAGCCGAGTGTCTTGACAAAGTCAACCGACAGAGCAAGTGCATTATGGGATTCCACTCATTGTTTGCGCATCATTTGTATGTGCAAGAGGAGGCGGCCGCGGAATAATGAGCGGCTCATGCGGGACTCGTGTAAAGCTCTTGTTGTATGAATGTAGGAAGCTTGTAATTAAAACACTTCTACGGGGGATTGTTCCGCTTTGGAGAGCGAGCTCGAGGTTCGAGGGGTCCGAGGGAGGGAGCACCTGCGTCTGTCATTAGCAATCGTAGAATTTATTCCGTAGTGAAGCGAATCCCCGTGGTTGTGCGACTTGTCGACGGTTAACAAAAAAAAAAGGGAAGATGCGCAACAAGTCGAGCTCACTTACAAAGACAACGAGAGCAAAGCAGTAAAGGCAAAGAATCAGCATCCCGGTGTTAATTGAATCAGACTTCAGTAGTACCTCCTCCTCCTCCTCATCTTCTCTCCCCGTGACAGCTTTGCCGTTTCCCCCAGCAAGCTCGCGGAGAAGATGAAGGGAGCTTTCAGCCTCTTTTAGAAGATGAGGGTTCAAGAACAGAGAGATTAAGGAAGTGCGTGAGAGAGCGAGCGTCTGAAAGGAGAGCTGGAGATTATGTCATATGCAATTGATGTGCTCCCTTAATGTACCTTTAAACATGTGCCACCGCGGCCCGCCTCTTTACGTCGTCTCTTCTGACACGCGCACACGGGTTGGGGTATTAACCCAGAAATTCTGGTGCGACACAGGTGGGGCGGCTCGCTTCATGAGAGGAGTTTTGGTCGCTTTGATATGGATCTGACGCTTGGCTTCCCATACACGGTCATCTCCATATCAAAAAATAAAAATAAAAAATAAGCCTTTATAACCATCGCCAAGGACAAAACGAATGAAAACGCTCATCTTAAGGGAACGTCGTATGGAACAAATGATTTTTTAATTGCTTGTATACAATCGGCATTAGCTGGCCATCCATCAAGTGTGAAATTACACAACCGAGGAAATATTTTTGTCAGCGGCATTTTTCTGAATGTGTCTCCGTAAGCCGAGGTTGTTTTTTGGGGGGGGGGGGGGGGGGGGGGCGTGCGTGTGTGTGTGTGTTTGTGAACGCACCCTCTACGAAGTGTCTGCACCGCGTTCAGCCATTCGATTGAAAGCAGCAGCTATCACTAACGGGATTAGCTGAGCGGACAGCAGAAGTCTATCATTGCTTATTGATTTCCTCCTGATCCCCCTTCGCTCTGACATCGGTCCATCGGGGTCAAACTGCTCCCTGAGTGGCCCCAGTGGGAGAATAGCGAGCCGTGGGACAACGCATCTCCGGAGACTTGGAGAAAAAAAAAAAGCAACCGACGGCGGCCATCTTTCCGCGTCAGGGAAAGTCAAAGAAGTCAAAGCTATCGGGCTGTAACAGACGTTGTCATTGCCCCCCCCCCCCAACCCACCGCCGCGTGAAAAACGCCAGTTTGACTCCATTTCAAGAGGATCAATCGGATCGATTCATCTTTGGGTGGTGAAGCGAGTTGGACCTCTTTGACACCAGAGGAAGAGATTGAGTTTTTGGGGAGCAAATGAATCGCCGGTGACACGACTTCCATGTGTGATGTCCGTTGTGCAACAGAATTTGGAACGAAAGATCTGCTTCAAACGCCGTCGTTACAAGAAAGATTCTATTTTATCACGCCAAAATGCCGTCATTGCAGCATAGCCGAGAAGGACAATACATGGTAGATCGCAGGTGTCAAACTCGAGGCCCTGGGGGCCAGATGTGGACCGCCACATCATTTTAAGTGGCCCCCAAAAGCAAAGCAAAGATGACAACTTCCATGATGCCTGCTAAAATCTGGATCTGACTTCTTTATACAATTTCAGTCATCACGGCCCTTCAAGGGAAACGGTAATTGTAATGTGGCCCGCGACAAAAATGAATTTGACACCCTTGAATTAGATTGTTGTGTTAAGTGTCAAAGCTGTAAATAACTTTTTTTCTTTGAGGAGCAATTTTGTAATCAGACAGATGTCCAAAATGTCTCGCTAAAATGAATAATTAAAAAAATTCAGGTGAAATCTGACAGCAGTTCACCCAAGTCAAAGGGTTAAAAAAAAAAAAAGAAAGAGGCCTGCGGAATGTTGCCAAATTAATAACAGCCTTGCGTGAAAGGGTACGAAAGACGCGTGTGAGGCATTTTTAAAAGTCTTGCTGCAGCCGTGACAAGATCTGAAGACCGAGTCCAATTAAAAGTGGTAATTGCTTTGCTAATTTCGCCTATTAATTTCTCAGCCCGTACGAAAGGGTAGGCGCATAATGGGTGAAATATTTTAACCCTTCGTCGCTGAGATTTCCTCCCTCGCCACCTCCGTACTGATGTCTGCCTGCTGTCCTTGTGGTTTAATTGCTCATCTCTGCTCTCCGCCTCCTTTGCGGCCCGTCTAACTCACTCTTTGCTTTGCTCTTAAAGCAACCTGAAGCAACCCCCCCCCACCCCGGCCCCCCCTCAAGACTGTCAGCCAGGAAAAGTGTAAGGCGTAATTACAGTAACTAGTGCAGGAATGTAAGGAATTACAAATGACATTTCAATAATATACTGTTTCTGTAATGCGGGTTACAATGCATTTGAACCCAAACGTTTAAATCTTTAGGTTTTACGTCATTGTCTCTAAATGACCGTTTTGATGCATGCATTGCAAACAAAGTCGACACCCCCCTGTTCAAATGCCAGATTTTTGTTGGGGTGGTGTACGCAAAAAAAAATGACACTCAGATAAATAATTTCAAAATTTATGACACAATAGTGGTCCAGTGGTTAATGCGTCAACCTCACAGTGCAGAGGTCATGGGTTCGATCCCGGCTCCGGCCTTCCTGTGTGGAGTTTGCATGTTGCCCGTGTGGGTTTTCTCCGGGTACTCCGGTTTCCTCCCACATTCCAAAAACATGCATAGATAGGCTACTTGAACACTCTAAATTGTCCTTAAGTGTGAGTGAGAGCGTGGATGGTTGTTCGTCTGCGTGTGCCCTGCGATTGGCTGGCAACCAGATCAGGGTGTCCCCCGCCTACTGCCCGAAGACGGCTGGGATAGGCTCCAGAACCCCCCGCGACCCTCATGAGGAAATTGTACACAGATAAATAGCTTGGAACCAAAGAAATTGCCACGTCAGCAAGTAAAGGAAATAACTTTCCCAAAACTGGTCGGGTTGGAGCCAATCTTTGGTCAAGCTGAAATTTTACCCTACAATTATTTCCCCCATGGATCACCATCATCATTGCACCTATCACCCTTCCTTCTGAACGCTTTCCCCTCTGACTCCACGATGCCCCGTGGAGGTGTCAGAAACATTTCAAAGAGCACATGCATCTTCTATTTTGCTGACAAGATGTCCAGCCAAGTAATTTGTTCCCGCCTGGCTCCGAACGTGCGGAGAAGGCAGTCCATTGAATTGTCATCCGTCATGCTTAGTTAGACGCTTGTCAGCTGCCCAGTCGCGCAGCGGTCACCCCTGACCTGGAAGCATTATATCCAAATCACATTACACGGGCCCCGGCTTCTTTATTTTCCCCCCTTTTGAAGTCACCCCAGCAAGACATCTGTCCGGCCCTGTTTGTGTTGACTTCCCACTCGTAACGTCACGTCTTAATTAGCTGATCGGATTTTCCGTGGGCGGGCGCCTTTTGTGACCGTCGAAGCTTGTTTGCGTATTGAAGGTTTCTCCCGTGGACCAAGGTGACTGACAGGCCGTTCGGGAAGAGAAGATGCGTAGAAGTGGAATTCATTAATTTCGACGGTAAAGACCGAGAGAGAAGATCCTTGTGTGTTCATTAGCGACAGAGGCTGGTTGGCGTGGCCTTCTGCGCTCGATCAGCCACCGGCGTCCTTTGCTCAAGTATTTTTGCAGCACCTGAGTCCTTCGACGCTTCGAAGGTTGTAATTAGCGCATCAGCGATGCGCGTGTCCTCGAACATGTTTTTTTTTTTTTTTTAAATAACTGGCACTTTAATGACATGTCCACATGAGCGTAGGTTTTTTTTTTCTTTCCATTTTCAATTCAAGTTTCTTTGCTCTATGTTCATGTGGGCCACTCACTCCAGTTAACTAAAAATGTCAAAAGTGCCACATATACAGTATACGGATGTTAGGGCAAGGGCCCTCATGAAAGTGCGAGAAAATATGCCCCTGAGCGCAGTTTCACCGATCAACATGAAATCGGGGTTAACACAAAATTGGTAGTTGAGAAACTCCCGACTCCCAAATGAGCACCAATTGGAAGCAGAAATGCTACACAGATGATAAATTGCTAAACTTTTTCGCCCTCTAATGTGAGGGCCTTATTTCTTTTCTTTTACTGAAGTTGCAATATTTTTCAAGCAATTACTTCTTTGGGGCATCGTAATCTTTCTAAAAATGGCCTCACGACCAGAGCTTAGGACTCTTTGATTTGGCAAACTCACACAGCTGGGCAGAATGCATTTTTGATATAAATACGTATGTATGTATGAATAGTAAGTAGGGATTTATTTGGTGGAAAGGTTCACAAAATCCACGGTTTGGTTCTTGGTTTTGTGCACACGGTTTTTGGTTTGGTATGCGTTGAATCTTAAAAAAAAAAAGAGAATGGTGTCACAGCATTCTTTTTAATTACTATTATGATATTACTGATATTTTTTAATGATTGTTTTTCTCTCTCTTCTCTTCACGTGGAGGGGCCTCGATACACCAATGTCGATATCGAACCAAAAAATTGTACATTTGGAGCGAGCGTAGCCATTTACCACATTAACAATGTATCCAGTGTATTTCTGATTCATTTAAATCGTCAGTCAATATCTCAGAAATCTCCAAATTTGTATTGGCCATATCCTGCTTGTTGACTAAAGAGAATTTTTTTTTTCATCCCAAATTATTTTTAGCATTTGTGTTTATGGTCATAAGTATATAAGTAAGTAGTATATAAATAGCCAAGTAGGTAGAGCTTCATGCTTTTTACAAGTGGACCCTTCTGTAAAGACTGTATCATGCAACAGGGTGTCAGTTTGGGTCATCTGACTCTCATTCAAGACCAAAAAGACTTTTTTTTTTAATTATTATTTTTGCGTCAAACACTTTTCAAGCACAAAATCCTTCAAGCACAAAAAGTATTGTTTGAATCAAAACGTGACACCAGCTGCGCCCCCGCGGGTGACGTCGATTCTGATTGAAATACGGGCCATCGTATAACTTCACACAAGCCCTAATGAGTTAGACTTAAGAAAAAAAATAACCTTCAGATCATAATAGTTCTCGAGTAAGATGAGTAATCATCAGATGATTGCATATTTCTGCAGAAGATTTTTTTTTTTGGGTGTGATATTTGCATAGTTTCAATTCACACAGCTGCTGCTGATAAACCCGGCAGTAGATAGGTGGCACTACAGCTTGATAAGTCGCAACTCTAATAATGCTCTTCATTAATGTGTTCATGTGTGTTATCGCTCTTCGTTGTAAAACCACTTTAGAAAAAGGAACTTGGAAGGTAAAAATTCTTCTCTAAGAACAGGGATGGGCAACTGGTGGCCCCCAAAAAAATGTTTTCCCACAAAAAAAGGGAAAAATCCAAATATAAAAAATACTGGGGGAAAAAAGAGAAAAAAAAGGTGAATATATGAATCTGCGAGTACTGAACTGCAAATACGCAAGGGTCACCAATCGCCACTAGATAGCAGACATGTCTTGGATGCATTCACACTGGGTTTTATACCTTCCTACACTGCAATGTGAGAAGCGGCCTAATAATTTTGGGCGGATTTTGAATCATACCCAGGACAAACATCCAGCCATCCACCCATTTTCCGATCCGCTTTTCCTCACAAGGGTCGCGGGGCATGCAGAAGTCTATCCCAGCTGCCTTCGGGCAGTAAGTGGGGGACACCCTGAACTGGTTGCCAGCCAATCGCAGGGCACCCAGAAACCAATAACCATCCGTGCTCATACTCGCACCTAGGGACAATTTGGAGTGTTCAATCAGCCTGCCATGCATGTTTTTGGAATGTGGGAGGAAACCGGAGTACCCAGAAAAAACCCACCCAGGACAAACATGAATAATAATATTTTGTCAGTTCATGGATGGATGCATAATTTTTGTGACAGTAAATGTACCAAATTAGTTTTGGCACTGAATTTTGGATGCTTTTTTTCAGCACTGTTGCGCTCTTCCTGAATGGTAATTTTGATAGAAGGGAGCCCTTTGCACAGGAAAAAAAAAAAGTGATTATTTTGTTGTTTGCTTCAAACCCTTTGTTGTTGTTATAATAGTAGATATTTTATACATGCGTTGAAAAATGTTTTATCAATAATGAAGTCTATGAAAACATGGATTTGTCCACATATTTATTCCATGTTTAAAATCCTATGTGCCCTCCCCTGCAGTACTGATGAAAAATTGTGGCCCCCCCTCCAACATTTAAGTTGCCCATGAGTGTATTAGATGAATGCCATACTTTACCCAATCTCCGTCTATTTCCAAATTGTGATGGGGGCGAATCCTTCAAATTGCCCCCTGAAATGTAATCAAATGGACTAGAACGCGCCGTTTTCCGTAGCAAAGCTATTGGCACTTGTTTTTGTGAGTTTGGAAATGGAATCCAGGTCTTCCTGTCTGCCGACAAAGTCTGTACACTGACGAACATCGACGCTTCCTTTAGCTCCTTCAATTGTCATCTTCTCAGTCCAAGGCCGAGCACCATTCAGGCGTAGCGCTCACAGTTCCCATCCGCCGCTCTGCCGCCTTCAATTAGCATTTAACTCATGAGTGTGCGTGAGTATCTCCTTGTTCTCCCCAAAGTAGCCGGGAATTCAATTTCTCCCCCGTCTGGCTTGCACAATAGGCACACGGAGCCGATAGGAGACAACCTCGAACTGATCCGAAGTCCTTAGAATCATCTGCGCCTCCTTTTGTTTCCTGTTGTCCTTCGCCCTGTTGCATCTGGTTCCCTCTGTTGCCTGTATGTGTCTCTCTTCTGGCGTGTTCAAGAAACCGGTGGCAGCCATGCAGAAGCTCATGTTCATAAAATGTGGTCATACCTTTTTGTACGCGGTTCGACTGATTTCTGGCAGATTTTGTGGTCATATTTCTAAAAGTCATTTACCTACCTAATTTCTTGTACAGTGTACGAGCGACCCAACTTACTAGTTTTTGGAGATGCAAGCTTTCGTTCCGCAATTTATTTATATATTTTTTTGCAAGCATAAAATTGAGATACAAGTGCTGTATGGTGGTTTACTGTCAAAGTAAACATAAAATGAAGACAATTTTAATTGCATAGCAAACAACACCTTATCCTTTAAGACTATGTTTATTTTCGAAGTCTGGTTTGCCGACCACAAGAGTGTGCGTATGCCGAAAGAGAATAAAATGCAAATAACAAGCTACTTTAGCCTTTTTATATATATACATAGAGAGAGAGAGAGAGAGAGAGAGAGAGAGAGAGAGAATTGCACGCCATACTGAACAGTTTGATGGAAATGTGTTTATAGGTGGAATGACATTAGTTGTGTTAAAAATAGCAGACGAGTGGTGAGGCAAGTCATTGGACAGTTGATCAGAAGAAGAAAATAAATGCCATGTGGTACGATTTGCTCTGATGAAAGGCTACTGAAAAGTGTACTAGCTCATGTCAGTCCAATAGGGAGCCTTTTACCAGACCAGAGCGAACGGAATTGGAGAAAACAAGGCTCAGATTTGCGACTGTGGAAAAATTCACAATGACGGGGAGAAAATTTCCTCAAGGATGACAAGCTATGAGGAACGCGGGAGCGGTGCCAGCTGTCTTTCAATCGCGAGGCGTCCACTCTATCCCCCTCAGCCACGTCGCCCACAAGACTACTTCCAAACAATTGAAATTAATCCCCCCGTCCCCTTTTTTCTTTTTCTTTTTTTTTTTTTTACTATTATTAATCAACCACTTGGCGGCCGCCTCACTCTTGCTCACTCAAGTAGTCAGGCGACGTATTCTCTTGAGGATTTAGTTGGAAATCGTACAAAAAGTTAAGGACCGTATTGCATTAGTCACTCAACTATCTTCCAGCAAGCTTGTCGCGCCCAACATAAACACACATACTCGTGTTTATGTTGGCGTGCTTTCAAGTGCTGCCACAGAGACACCCCACAAAACATGACACATTCGCCGCATATTCAAAGCAATTCGGTAGTTTATGCTTTGAGCCTCGACAATTGAAACATAAACGTGGTCACACATTGTGTCCAACCCGATGGTGAATTGATTTACATTACTTTGGAATAGAGAAAATGGTGGAAAATTTTGTTTATTCTATGTCAAGATTTGGCAGTTTGAAAATGAATTGACAAGGACTCTGGGAAAAGCGTGTGGATATGACTGCAAATGTCATTCCAATTAAGAATGATGAAGTGATGAACAAAATCATTGCCTCATTAATCGTGCTCAAAACGAAATTTGTGATGCATTTCCGGCATCTGATGAAGAAAAGGGATCTAGCCTTTGGACAGACTTATCTATAAGAGGTACAAAAATAAATCAGGGCACATCTAAGAGTGAAAAACTTTCAAAATTTCTTCAATTTTTCCAATAAAAGGCCGCGTGGGAATGGGTCTCAAATTTGACATTGCAGCCCTACGTGTTGTGACGATGACCGTTTGAGCTTGGCAACAATGAATTATCTTCACGTTATTTCCTATATGGGGAAAAAAAATCGCTTTGACATTAGAACAAGATATTAACGTGTTGTTTAGCCGATGAAGGATTTGATTCATATAAGACATGATTCACTGACATGTGTGCAGCACATGATTTTGTGCCTGCACATAAATTCCCGGTGTATTATGGTTTATTTACAAAGACATGCATACAGTTCTGAGTGCACGTCTTCTGCCGGTATGTCTTTTCCAAGGCCATCGTCTGCTCCAGGTGAACTCACTTCATATGTGCAAAATGCATGTGACTCACCTCATTAGCATATTGCCAGTAAAACCCATGTATTTTGTAATAATAGGTCTTGGAGAAAAAAAAAACAAAACTTTAATGTGTATATACAACACAAGTACACAGTCGATACACACACACCCACACACACATATTCGTGCAAAAGCGGCTTTCCAAGGGTGTCCTGTAACCTTGGTCTAGACAAGGGCAAGGGACATTCATACACATTTATTCAAAAGGACGCTTCTCATTCAATTCTCTCCATATTCATAAGCAGTTTCGCACCCCCGCTCTCGTTTTTCCCTTTCAGCTTTAAATTAAAGGTACAGGAACGAGCCAGGTCTTTCATCTCTAGCTGAAGGGGTGGGGGTGGGGGGCGGTGGGGGGTGTAGGAGAGCGAAGGTGTGTGTGTGTGTGTGTGTGTATGTGTTCGGTGTGAGCGCTGGTTTGGACGAGGGGCAGACTCTCCACACTCTATTTATTCGCGCCCCCTCCCCACACACACACACACACACACACGCACACCCACCCTAAACGACACCTGGCAAAAAAATGATTCATTAATTCAAAAAGATGTTTTTTTTTTTTGTTGTTTTTTAAAGCGCTATTTCAAAGGCCTTAGACAGGAACGAGAGAGGAGCCGAGTGGGCCTGGATGAGGAGCAAGTGCAGGGAGGGACGAGAGCAGCCGCCAAGGTGCTTTGGAGTACATTTCAAGTTTTAGGTCACGCTTGGGGAAGGGGGGGGCCTCTTTTTCAGCCAGAACATAATCAAATCTTATTTTTTCAAAGAATAATGCTGACTTGCTAATTTACCTTACTGTATCATTATTTTGTCGTCGCTAGCTACTCGGGGGCATATGTTCTTAGTATTTGTGGATGACTATGATATGCTGTGATGTATTAACAATTTAGGATGCGTTGAAGCCCCGTTTCATTGGGGATGTTCAATGCAATCGGTGAAAATCCGGAAGATAAAGCGGCCTTAAAAAAAATAAAGAAAATGTAGTTCCCACATACTTTAAACACATTTGAAGTTACTCCACCACATTTTGAAGATTAGATAAAATGTTAAAGGACACATAAGGGAGCAGAAAGATCTGTACTCTTCCTCTCATAATTTGCAAGTACGCTATATATGTATTGTTGTGATTTTTATTCGCGAAATGAGAAAGAAAGCATGAGTGAGGTCATCAAACCTTTTCAAGATGATCAAACTTAATTTGTAGCAAATTAATCTTTTAAATGACAATGTCACATCCCACATAATTATTTTTTTGAACATAAAAAGAAAAGTTTCCTTGAATTGGTACGTCAAATCAACCAATGAATTAGGAAAAAAACAAAATAGAAAACAAGTAACACTTGAATCTTATTTTCTCCATGTTGTTATAGATGTTTTTTTCTGGAATAGTTAACGAAAAATAAATAGTTAGGTTTTGAAGTTTCTGTATGTGTGTGTGTGTGTGTGTGTGTGTGTTTTGTTTCTGTATTGCATTATATTTATGTAAAACAAAAAAGATAAATATAACTTAATTTGGGGGTTGGAACGGATTGGTTGCATTACCATTCATTGCAGCAGGAAATATTGCCTCAATTTATGAACATTTCAAATTCCATACGGTCTCACGGACCCAGTTGAGTTCATAACTTGAGGTTCCTTTTATGACAAATCTGCCCGGTGGTCAAGGGTCAATTTATCTAGAACCTATCGAACTGAACAATGTGTCCATTGTGAGCACTTTGAGTGCCCAGTCTCCATAAAAGCGGCATACAAATCTGATTTATTATTATTATTATTATTATTATTATTATTATTATAAAATAATAAAATATAAGCCAATTTGAATTTGATTCATTGTTCATTCTCAATATTGGACACAAAAACATTCAAAGCAGTTGCTGTCATGGCATCGTCTCAATGTGCTAAAAATGCTTCTTGGTGTACCCACTCTACTCTGAATGGCTCTCCGCCTCGTTCATGGTTTTTCTATTGATAAAACCACTTTCTATTTTTAGTATCTGTTTGTCGGTTGTACCAGGAGTGAAACTATATGGATGGATTTGCTTACCCCTGGGCTTCGACTCTGGGCGTTTCAGTATTAGAGTCCATACTCTCAACTTTGTTGTCTTGCTGACCTCAATCTCCTCTTGGATGAAATGTCTCTCCTTTCTGTGGAGATTTGAATACAGCGGCACCATTCAGTGGAAATGTGACATTAATAAAACATCCTTTCATATTTGTAGCATCGTATTGCTCTGATATTAGCAGTTAATTTTGTGCTTTCTGGGTTACGATGCGCTTTCTACCAATCGTTGTCGTTCCACCTGTTAGGCGAATTGTTCAAACTCGCCGAGCGCTGCGTATTTATCCACATGAGCGGCGGACGGACCCGCAACGCGATCGCGTCTCGACCACTCCCAGTCGAGTTGAATCTTTCATACGACCGCAGATGATGTGCTTAATTATAGATGGCAGGACAAGGCGGGATCCTTAGCCTCAATTAGACGGGGCCACGAGGTGAGTGACCTGCAGCACGACTGTCAGTGCCTATTACACACTACACATGGCCAGTGACAGCGAGGGGGTGGAGAGCAGGGCCGGGTTACAAGGCCTTTGACTGTATTCTTTTCTCCACTGAGCTACACGCAACATCCAGTCGCACACAAATGCGGAAGAGCATATTTTCAACGATTGTTACCTGGGAGAATCAATTGCATTGATTGAGTAGGCGGGCCTTGGATCTTCTCTATTACTGATGAATTACGATATGCATTCGATTTATCCTCCTGCAAAAAAATCAAAAACATTTGTGGTATATCTGACACCCGAACAGGTCAGCACTAGTGACTTGTTTACCCACATTAAAAAGAGATATAGAAATGGCAAAAAGAGTTGGCAACCATGTTGTAGCTTCCAGATATGTTAAGTTAGCCTAGCTTCTATTTGTTCCTTACCACTCATGTCTTCTTTCTGTCACTCTGGTTGCTGCGTGGCACCGTTCTACCTAATGATCAGTTTTGGTACTACAACCAAATGGAAAAGTTTGGGGTAGGAAACATGATTGTCATTGGAGATGAGAGGGAAAGAGTCATTAGCTAACATTTCTAGTACATTCAGGACAAGTGTGTTAGTACGAAATATGATGTGGAAATATGTTGAGTCTCCTCCGACGTGCTTTAAACACTTTTAAATCTGTGAAAACAAACGTTTTGAAGTTTTCCTTACCACCTGTCAGTCTCTTGTTGTCAAGAAATGGAAGACTATATGTATGATATCACTTTGTCCAAATAAGAGCATGCTTTGTTTCAAGCTATTTTGTCACTCCTAGTTGTTAACTGTGAAACTGACTCAAGAGAGTTGAAATATAATACTTCAACACCAAAATGTTTCAACTAAACCATATACTGTAGCTTGAACGAAAGTCTGCTAGCTTAATGCTAACAAATAATGAGAAATGCTATACTTAGACTAACAGAAATTAGCATGGGTATTACGGTAAATATAAACCTTCAAAAATGTCTACTTTAACGCACATACAGTATATTCTGTCTTCGCTGCAGGAATGACTATGAAAGCCACACAACGTGTTAGCACTCTTCTTATTCTTGTCAAATTTGCTATACCTCTTCCAGGAGACCAGACCACAGCGCTGCCCACCATGTTGCGGCACAACGTGGTACTACAACTCTAAATTTGGACTTACTTGTCATCTGTAAACTTCGCAAACGATTGACCATGAAATCGTAAGGGTACTTGAAAGTAGTGGCGACGTTGCAATTATGTCTTTGGCGAATCAACATTTTCTTTGCTGTACTTCTATACCTTTCCTACTTCTGTCTGTTCGGCGCACTGCCGTGTTATGGAATCCCTAACAAGCAGTTACAATGTTTTTCTCACGGAGGACACACTGGGTGTTGTGTGTCCCTTTTCCCAGGACCGTTCCAAGCAGGCAGGCTGTCTCCTCGGAACAAAACCCGGCAAATAGCCCTTCAATGTATCATGTAATGATTCCGACTTAATGACTGCGGCTTGGGGTGGCGGATGGCGGCCTTTCTACTCATCTCATAATGGTGCCACTTTATGATTTCAACAAGTGACATCACTTCAATGGTCACTTCAATGGGACGTAGTAAAATGCATGTGGATGAGAATATATCACTTTCTTCATCCAGTCTGTTGTCCCACCTGTGCTAACTCACCTGTGTGAACACCCGGGCCAATACCCCCCCCATGACACCCCCTCTTCTCTCCTTTAGGAGCTGCTGATTAGCACATTAAAAATAAATGGGGCTCAGTTTAAGGGGGTTCGGTCGTATGGCGGTATATATTTCTGTGAATTTTTCTAATCCACCTCCCACCGCACCGCGTACTAGGCCCTTCCCCCTCTTCAAGTAGGCAGAATATGATAGCGCAGGTCTGTCACGGTAATAATTAGGCCTATTTTCCGGGAGGTCATCTTACAGGGACGCCGGACGGCTGTGGTTCGCACACTGGCAGCTCTGTGCTTAGCTCCCCAAACAAGCGACTGCCCCCCTAGGTCATGACGATACACACGGAGCCACATGAACAATCACACAAATGAACATCATTATTTATTTTTTTCATATCGTCCAGTCTCTATTATTATTATCATCACAATTGTTGAAAGATTTTTTTTTATTGCCATATTTAGTATCTGTACTGAAAACTGAAGAGTTGCTTCACATTTTTTTTAACATATCACTGGCGTCGGGCGAAAACCCGATACCTTCCAAATTCATCAGCTTTCCGAGCCAAAAAAATGTTCAAACATTAAAAGTGCATCATCAAAGATGTAGGCCATTTTCAACACTTATGATTGGTCAATAATTTGTCAGTATAGCACACTCTCCTTGGACAAACCAATAGAATATATTTTTTGAAAAATTTTGACATCCAAGGACATAGTTTCAGCTCGACAGCAGCGATATAAAGTAAAACAAAATGAAAAAGATGAACATTGGAAAAAATATTAAAACGTTTACTAACAGTCATTACTCACAGTACATCAATTGCAGAGCAATATAAAACAAGCAAGTGAACTCGTTTGCTCTCTTTCGTGTTTTATGCAAGACCCATAATAAACAAATTAATTGAAATAGATCAAATGAAGGATATTTTCCAACTATTGATGGGTTCAATTAGTTTTGTAATCATAAAATGTCATTTCAGTTCATTTCTTGTTTTTATTTCGTTCACCAAAATAATTTTTTTTTCCCAGTTTGAGTTATTTTGTTCATTTTCATGACTTACAATCACTTGGCTCGGATGCAGGATGGAGTTGGGACACCCTGGCGCAAGCTCACCTATAGTTGACACTGGTTGCTAAGCAACCGAACCGGAAGTAGCCTGGGATCTTTTCCTTATACATTCATGGCATAGGACATTAAAAACGTTTCCCTCGCCACGTTGGATGCGTCCGAATCAAACGTTTCAAATTAGGATGCCAACGCCCACCTTGTGTGCCACCAGCTGCTGCAACGTTGCCTTGTTGCACCACCCTCGCACAAAAAACAGTGAATGGGTTGGTTGACCATGCGCTGTGCTGTGCTAAGTGCGATATGAAAAGGGCTTTGCGGTGTAGACTGGACATAAATAACGCACTTCAGGTGTCGTCGTCTCCCATTACCTCTAGCTGGGACCAGCTCACTGAATAGAAACACAGACTCTCACTAATTACAGCAACTGACTTCAGCCTATTAGTGAGTTTGATTTTTTTTTTTTTTAATTTTTATAATTAGTTTTTGTTTGCTTATATCCGGTCTGTTTTAACATGAAACTTGTCCATGGCGAAAATAAGGTTGGGCTGTTTTGGTGAGCTCCTCCTTGGGAATTCATCCAAATGAGCCCCAACAGAAAGAGGAAGTGGATCTGAGATTGATTGAAATTGACCAAAAATGTTGCCTTTGCTAATGTGGACTGAGCGTCGTGTCAAAGTTGGATTTTTCGTTTTGAGGAGCGGGTGGCTATTCGGTGCTGCTTGCACCTTTCGTTTCCGTTGTTTTGTCTGGGAAAAACAAATGGTTGACCAGCGTGTCACCGTTCTCCTTGTAAGGTTCCAGCTAACATTAAACTACTGTTACCAAGGAGGATGAAGCCATCAAAAGGATCGTGTGCGAAGAATTCCAAACGGAGGATGCACGCCTGTTTGGAGATCAAGGCTTTAACTGTCAAAACTTTACAGCCGGCATCCAAATAAAAGCCTTTAAAGTGTGACGTAGGCGTGACAGAGTTTGGCTAGCGGCGTCGCACCGTGCCAAGTCGCAGCACAACGACATATTTTCGGCTTCATTCAAAAAATGGAGGGGTGTCGGGGGGGTGGGGCGGTGAAATGCTCGTTGGTTGGGTCAACAGCTGCAGGCTAGAATTAGAAATCAATTATTCAGCTTTCGACAAGCTCATTAAGTCTGTGAATAGGATTTTTTTTTTCTTTAGAGTCTGCCTGCTCATTTCTCCTAGCTTGCAGTTTGTAATTAGTGGTGTTTTTTTTCACTGGAAACTTTGAAAAATCACCCCAAAAAAAACAGGAAGTAACCAACCGTTAATTTAAAACTTGCTGCCCCCACCTTATGAGCTCTCTGACTGTGTGTTTACACATTTTGGAGACCACTAGGGTTGTTTGGACACTGTCTAATACCCGGAGTCATCAAGCTAAATTAGGCATTAATAATCCAAGAGGTGTAATCGTTGGAAATTAGGCATTAATAATCAAAGGAGGCCTGGAAATTATCCCGCAAGGCCGCAAATGAAGCCGCACTAATCAGCGGAAGGGTGGCTCAAGAAGACAAAAAAAAAATGGGGGAAATGGAAGGAGGCGCGTGAGTTTTATAGGGAGGGCGGAGGAAGGGAGGCGTCCACGTTTCCATGGAGACGACCATCAATCAGCTGCATCAAAGTCCGCTTGCGTTTTCCTCAAACTGTTACAGTGCAGGATGGCTTATTAGCAAACGCTCCTCGTCCACGCGCATACACACGGTCTCCTCCCTCGCGCTCGCTTTCTCCCCTCTTCCTCTCCTCCTCCTCTCCACATTGTGTGTGTCTATCTGATCCCGTGGCCTTTTGTTGCGCTATGAAAGGCCCGATGCCACACTCATTATTTTCTCCTTTATCTCTCTCCCCACTGCTCTGATTAGAACAGTCGCCCCTGACAGACGCCCTCAGCCGCCTCCTATCCATTACATTCAGTGTGCGTATGTGTGTGTGTGTGTGTGCACGCGCGTGCAACACATGTGAAGCTTACCCATCTATATAAATCGTAAGTGTCCTCACAACGCTAAAAGATGGCCGAGTGAAAACATGGCGGTTAATGGCCAGGATTAGATGCGCATGGTTCGATCTGTTTTTGGCGGTATCAAAGTGTACACTAGAAGACGACACCACTATCTTATTTTGCTATTAAAAAACAAACAAACAAACAAACAAACAAACAAACAAATAAACTTTTTTCATATTTCTATATCAGTATGACTTGGCAGTCTTACATGAGTAAAATAAGCTGTGAAGAAAAATCTGCACTCTCAGGCCCCATCTTGTTATGCCTCGAATTTAACTTTTAAGAAACCACCACACCAGAGGAAAAACAACCAATCACGGATGGAAGGATACCGAGTCATGGCAAACGTTTGCTTGTTTCACCAACCTCTGGAAAAAGGAAAAAAAAATATCCATCCCTCATTTTCCAACAACTGGGCATAAATCTTGCAGACAGAAGAAAAGTAAAGGCAGCTGAGCATTCAGAGGTTACGCAGAATTAGCAAAATTTTTGCTCGATATGCAAGTTCATCACCCCTTTTTGATTTTTTTTTTAAATTGCACTTTAAAAAAAATAATAATAATTTCAATTAGTGGTTTTGTGACATGCCATTATGAATAAGTCATGCTACTAACGTAGCAGCCACGGCAGACATTTGCTTTTTTGCAGCGCATGTCACGTTCAATGTATATCTTGTGTGGGACGTAGTTTACGTAGTTACGCTGGTGAGGGACGTAGTTTTGTTGAGTGACTCGGGTCATGACGTGATTTTCCATTCAAATCTTTTCAGCTGTTTTAAAACCGTAAATTACAGTTTTAACAGTCGTACGCATGTACCAAGCAGTTTAACGCTATTCTTAATAGCACATTTAACAATACAATATACAATACATGCTTTCACAACAGCGGCAGCTGTAACAAAGCGCTTAACAAAACAGTTAACATAAAGTAAAATAATAAACACAACACATAACATAAAACACGGACAGTCGTGCAGTCCTAACCACTTTTCTGTGACACGCTTTGTTGTTTGAAGCAGTTTGAGATGAAAGAGGAGAGAATCAAAGTGTCCTTTAACCAGTGGATCAGAGACGTCATGCTCAAAATGTGCACACGTCGGCTACAAGCTAAGTTTCAACCACAAAACACTCGTATATCATGACAGTGGCACATTTCATCAGTATGAGTCTCACGTATTTCCCTTCAAACATACGAGTGAAAATAGCTGTCAAGTGTACGTTGGTCGCACGTGCAGTATGGAACCCTCTCAAAACATTTGTTTTGGTTTTGGCTCTAGCTAACCTTTGGATAATCAAAGACCAACGTCCTTTAAATTTTTGGTATTAGTCGAGAACCAACCTTTATAAATGGACCTGTGACTCATTGAAACAAATAGTTATGTCCCTTTAAGATTTATTTTGGAGTACCCCCGGTCTTATTTGCGTTTGGTGTCATCATGCAGCCTTTCAAACGCTCTAATCTCAAATAAGCTGTTTATGGCTAAAGATGAATTTATGCGTAAATCAATGGCACAAGAAATACGGACAACACTTTTAAATGTTGACGGAACCATAAAAAAAAAAAAAAATTCCCCTGTCGGGTCGAGTTCTCTGAATATGTGATTTGCTTTCCAATCCTATTATGGTGCACAAACCAAGCAGAAATGTGATGCAATTCACCTGTGAGTTAATGGAATATGGCTTTAAGAGGGAACTAATTATGCCCGTTTAGCAGGAATTGAATGGCCGTTCTTTGGAAGGCCTGATTCCCAATGTAAACATTAATGGCCTCCTTGATTAACATAAGAATAGTGTGTTATTGTGCTGCCGCCCATTGGATAAGTATCTGCGCTGCACCGCACACACTGAGTGGATGCCCTAATACACTTATTACCTGCCTTATCTGCCAAAGATGCCATTTCTGTTTTATTGTTTGACTAATTTGCGTAAAATTCATTTTCTAATTACAATTTTAAAGCATGCGACAGAGGGGATTTTAAAGACGAGCTTTTTGTCCCTTCTCGTTCCATCTCGCAGGTCTATATTTGGAACGTCTCGATAAATCAAATGCAACAGAAGGGAGCAAAACGGAAGCAAGATGGCGGCGGAGGACACAGGAAATAAGGTGAGGTGTTAAATGGCGACGTGGCGAGCTAAAGGGCATGTGGAAGGATGGCGGGCTTTGACTTGGGGGCCCTCCCGGGGATGATGACCTTCTTTCGCATTCTGCTAACTTTGACAACTGACAACGGTCCCAGTCTGCCTTCTACCAGGCACACACATTGAAGTCCCGCACTTTCCTTAAAGGCCAAACTGACGCTACTGTTGTTAGCGAAGCTACGCTTCAAGAGGAAGGTTCCGCTCGTGGCGCAATTTGGAAAGCAACTGAAGTTTTAGGGTCAAATCTGCAAACAAAGTTAAAGATCTTGGATTTGCTTGAAATGTGCTTTCCTTTTTCTTTGACTTTTTTTTTTTTTTGAACAGACGTACACCACTGAAATCCAGCCACCAAATGACAGCATCTCCTCGCATCCCTTCCTGTTACCACTCTTTTACATGTGCGTCAAGTGTCTTCAAAACGTGAGTAATTTTACTTTACCTTACTCCCTCCCCTTTATTACATGTTCGTTCAGAATGAGAAAAAGAATGTGAAAGTGGGATGCAATTTTGACATTCTGCCTGCCCTAAAGTGCCCTCGGGCTCGCATTGCGAATGCCACGGCGCACCTGTTTTCTGGATTTGGTGGTTTTCTGAATTCAAGCTTGAGGGCACTTTGATGTTCATTTTCAGTTGACAGCAGGGGGCGTTAGAATGTGAAAATGGCAGCCTCCTGCGATGGAGGAGAACGGGAGGATTATCTGCTTATATTTTTCTTTTGCCACCAATGCAACATTAACAGGGTTCGATACTCATTCACTCCCAAAGACGTTTTTAAACGTCTTTTCAGACTTGGTCTAGAATTGGCTGGTACTGAATGAGTTAAAGGTGACTGTGTTGGACCACCTGAAGTTAACTGACAGTGGCCTAGTCGGGCCAGTACAGGACAAATGATG
>CAAKHF010016376.1:2671-23991 GCA_901007745.1 Hippocampus kuda
CTGGAAAGGCAGCCACTCACGCGGCGCCATTTTGAAGTCAAAATAACAACACAACACAACACAACACATAGGACACAAGACAGTCGTGCAAGCTTCACCACTTTTCTGCATACACTTTGTCTGAAGCAGTTATGTTTGAAGTTTTAAAATAACCGACTCATCATTGACTCATCAAGTAATTGGACAGCCAAGCTGACTGGATGATAACTCGGACCTTTGTTTGAACCAGCAACTCCATCAAGCTGGTCAACTTGTGTTCCATCTTCATCAGCACATGGCTCACGGCGGCCGGATTCATCCATTTGGTAAATCGCATCACGGCACGTTGATGAAGAGTAAGCTTCCCCCATTATCAGAACGTGTGCCGTTTTCCACGTGTTTTTTCCAGGTGGAAAATTCCGGGGATCCTTGGGAGAACTTCGAGAATTCTCAGGCGCTTTCCTACTGGGAATGTGTGTACCTGCTGATGGTCACCATGTCCACGGTGGGCTACGGCGACGTTTACGCCAAAACCACCCTGGGTCGACTCTTTATGGTCTTCTTCATCCTTGGTGGTCTGGTAAAGAAAAGCCTCTCCTTCCTTCAAAAAAACAAGTTAAAAAAATGACAGAGGATGCCACAGTGTTGTTGCATGTCATGTTTTGATTGTGCTAATGCTGAGAGATGAGTGTTAACTTCTGACAAAAAAAAAATTGTAACAACTCTTTCACGACAGCCATGCCCCTTATTTGATTTTTTTTTTTTGACCCGAAAAAAGTATTGACTTGGAAACGTTGGACATAAAACGTCACTCATTCACGGACAAAAAAAACCAAAACACATTTTCTTGTAATAACTTAATTCCTGTGAAATGCAGCTTTTTTTTTTGTTTTGTTTTATAATTTGTAATTTTGACTGTTCCACAGAGAAAATGTCCATGTTGATGTTGCGACTTCATCCGCATCACTCAACAAAATGTCAGAGTTACGATATGAACATTTTTTCGGAATATTGTCGATTTGGCGACGTCATGTCTCAGCATTCACACAATTGCCGTGTGTTTGTGATTGACGGTTGATTATTTCTTGAGTTGTTTCAGCATTGCGGTTTCAGGTAGCTCTGCCCCTTTGTGCCCCTCTTGCCAACCTCCTGACCTCTTGACCTTCCAACCGCCTAACTTCCCTCTCGACCACAACAAACACTGACACGACAATGATTTGCTCTGAGGCCCTCTAATGAATGCGTCATTTATCCGCCACCACACCCTCTAAAAAAAAAAAAAAGTCTTCAATTATTTTTTTCTGAAATTATAGAAGTCATATTTGTGACAAAAAAATAACTCCTAATATAGCAACTTTGTTCTTGTAAAAATATTTCCTCAAAAAAGTCTCGTAAAATAATGGAATTAAAAACTTTGTATGACCCTTTTCTGAAATGGAACTCATAGGAGTCCTCTAACAATTTTTAAAAATGTATTTTCTGTAAAAAGTTGCATATTTTTATACAATTTTAGTCAAATATTAAAAATAGCCATTTGTGTAAAATTATGAATTTTCTTTGTTGTAAATAATTCTTGCAAAAAAAAAAAAAAATTAAAATACTTTTGTAATTGTCTGACTTTATTCTTGAATTGGTCCAGTATTTTCTTCAGCGTGAGCACCAAACTACGATGTTGTGGTTTCTATAAACATTGATCGACAAAACAAATGTGACGTCTTCAGTAGAGGCCAGTGGTGAAAATCATTGTGTGGTGTGTTTGTTGATCAAAACATGGCACTTAAGGATTCCTCTTTCATAGTTATTTTGTAAAATTCATTTTCCTAACTCGGATGAATTGGCTGCCATTCTTTATAACATCCTTGATATACATATTTTGTTCTAAACAGTGGTACTTGACTTGAGTTAGATTTTTTTTTTTCCGTTTCGTTTGTTTATTAAACATAAAACATTTACAGTAATAATTTGACAGAAAGTAAGGTAAGTAAAATAGTAAAGAAAAGAGAATCAGTCATCATGCAACACAATTATTGTGTTCAAGGGAGGAGGAAGTAGTAAAAAACTTATCTGGTCCCACCCCGTGTTGTTTATATATAAATAGATCATTTTTATATTCTTTCCATGACCTCCTCCCAACACAAAGCTAAATGATTAATCCCCGTCATGGTTTATAATACAAAAATTTCACTTCAAAGTCAAGATACCACTGTAACACATTTTTTTTTTGCAATGTAACTGATTTAATTTCAAGCTACATTGACATTTTTAGTCATTCTTAACCATGGAATGCCCCGCCCTCCCAGAAAAAAAATTCATTTTCCTGCACTTGGATGAAATCTTCAAGGTCGTGGGCCTGCACTTGATTTCTCTGCTCGCCTTTTCTGTCTATGTGCTCCTTAGGCCATGTTTGCGAGCTACGTGCCTGAAATCATAGAGTTAATAGGCAACCGCAAGAAATACGGTGGTTCCTATAGTGCTGTTAATGGCAGAAAGTAAGTATTACCCGGGAGGCCGCAATAAAGGCTTCTCTTGCATGCCCCCCCCTTTTTTTTTTTTTTTTTTGCTTTTTCTTTTCCACGCATGTAGGCCATGTTTGCTCGCTACGTGCCAGAAATTGCCGCTCTCATCCTTAATCGGAAGAAATATGGAGGGAGTTATAACTCGACCAGAGGCAGAAAGTAAGTCCAATCATGTTCACTGGTGTGGTTTTTGTGTGTGACTTTTTCTTGTCTTTTCTCCTGGTGAGAAATGTGAGATGTAAACATCTCCGCGTTCAAGTCACACCGTGACTGAAGAACTGGGCCATGGTTCGTTCGTCTTGTTTGCTTGTGTTGTCGTCGCTGCTTCGTGTCCGCTCGCTAGGTATCGTTCTTGTGTTGCCGTTTAAAAACAATGTGGCTGCCCCGTCGGGTGTTGAGCTAACTAGTCGCCATCTCGACCAGTCAACACGTTGACGCGTGTAGTCATGTTTGTCTTTCTTCTTAGAAATAGTATTGCAATTTTTCCTCATAGAACCTTCACCTCATAAGATTACCGTATTTTCCGCACCATAAGGCACACTGAAAAGTCTTCCATTTTCCTCAAAGCTCACGGCGCGCCTTAACATCTGGTGCGCCTTGTGTATGGTCATTACGGTAATATTTCGACCCCAAGGTGGCTCCTTGCTGGAGACATGCTGACAATGTTCTAACTTACTGTTGGTTCAGTGAACTCTGCCGCTGCTTTTTTAAATAAGTTTTTGTTGCAGCTCTGAAAAAAGGACTGTGGTGTTGTTTTTTTAAAAACACACTTTAATGGTTTTCACAGTCTCAACAAATACATGTACGTCTTTGTCCGTCTCCGCGCCTTCTCTTCTTCCGTTTGACTCGATAGGCGTTCATGACCGCCGCCGAAAAACATAAATTAACAATTCCTTCAATGAAACGATGAACATTGAAAATAATGCATCAAAACAGAACTCACAAAATAAATTCTATAGCCCCCCTACAGAATTTATTTTGTGATTTCCTCGTTTGTGAATACAGTACACAACAAAGGAATAAATAACAAACACTTCAGAGACAGTCCAGTCTCCTACATTTTACTGACACCTACCTGATCGTTCTGTTGGGGCTACGCTCAAGGAAATGCCAAAATAAATTCTGTAGGGGGGCTATAGATTTTATTTTGTCATTTCCTCGCTTGATTTTCTGTTTTGATGCATTATTTTCAATTTTCGTAGTTTCATTGAACTAATCGTTAATTGACGTTTTTTCGGAGGCGGTCATGAACGCCTCTCGAGTCGAACGAAAGGAGTGGAGCTCCATTTCGTGGATGCATTGTAGATTGCGTTTTATAATCCAATATATGAAAATAATTACAAAATAGGCCATTCATGGAAGGTGCGCCTTTGCGTGCGGAAAATAACGGTACATTTTTTCTCCATTCGAATTTCTCCATTGTGAGACAAAGGTTTTTTTTCATAATTAGTTTATTCTTGCAAACTTTATTCACTTAACCGTATAAAGTACAAATTTGGCTGTCATATTTTCACTCTATTATAAGGTTGCAACTTCATTTTAGCTTTTGATGATGGTTTGCGTGCATTTGATTTTGTCTGTTTCACTGTACTTGTTCCATGGCACTCCGTATTTGTGACGTTTCCATGTCATGAAACGCTGCTTATTGTCGGTGCATTTGTTTGTGCGCACGTATGTCTTCAGTGTTTGCTTTCACTCACACGTATCCTGTCATCCAGCCATACCTTTTACAGTACATTCATTTAAAGGAGCTGAAATAATAGAGTACCCAAACGTGTGAACGCGTAATAATAGTAATATCTCAGTTTTATCAAATGTTGACTAAAATATACAAAATGTATTTAAATTTATATGAAAACAAGCATGTTGTTTATGTGCTGTATCTTGCTAGTGTTTTTTTTTTTTTTCCCAGTGCTGGGAAAAAAACGATGTTAATTGGCTTTGGCTGTGCTTTCTTGTTTTTCTTTTTATTTGACGCTTTGCTTCTGGAACATTCTTGGCCTTTATCTTCAGTCTGACCTACACCCTCAGGACTTAGCTGCATACGTTGGTGACATTTTGACAAAATGTGTTTCCTTTGTTTTCTTGCCGAGGTAGTGAGATGAAAAGACTAGTGCACTGAACTTTGTTTTTTTTTTTTTGTGTTGTCCTGCTAGCCGAAGCCATGCTTGCTAGCACACAGACACAAAAAACACGTAACTTTTTTCTACTGGTAATAAGCTTACGGGAATTTCAAATCAGCTCAACAAGTTAAGCAAGTTGGAGTCAAAGTACAGAGTACAAATTGCTTTTTTTTTTTTTTTCATCCGTCTCTCGGCAAGAAGCTGATTAAACACCTTTTCCAAAGTGACACAAATGCCTCCAAAGAAAAAAATATGGCTTTATAAGCGATCAATTATGGGAAGCGTGGCAATATATTATTAGCATGTTTGCCTTAAAGTTTTGTTGTTTTAAACCTGCAAACAAAGAGAAAAGCAAACATTTTATGTCCACTTGGTCCCAAGGATTTGGAAAACATTAAAGAATGGTATGTATGAAGTCATTCCCTGTATTGAATCTTGACCTGAAACTGCTTCACTTTAGTTTAATGTGGACACTAGCTTGGATTGAATTTGGATCATGTTTGGATTTCCCTTCCTCTGCTTTTGCTGCCATTTTTTCTTTAACAGTCACGGTGAGATAAAAATCTGATATAAATCATTTTTAACACAAAACTTTTTTTAAAAAAAAATCCAAAATGTAATCTTTTGGTGTCACTTAAAAGTGAGCGCCAGAGGCTAAATATATTTAGAAAGTACTTAAAGACAACTTAAAGGTAAATTTCATGGGAAATCAAGAATTAACATGAAATTGTAAATTTTGCATTTATTTTGTATATTCTGCATTGAGTTTTAACAGATTTACAAAATGATATTTTACTGAAGTAACCAAAAATTAAATGTTTTTTTGACATTCACCATATCGGATACTAAAATTAAATAACAAATCCAAATGAAAAATATAAAATAAATAAAATAAAATATCAAGTTGACTGTTTAATAATATAAGAAAAAGTGCCTCTAAAAGACTAAAATTAAATATAAAATGACATAATAATTCAACACATCCAAATATGCCTTACGGAAGCTAAATTATGTTCTACAATAATAGCGAACAAGAAAACAAAAAGAATAGGAGTATGACGATATAGTTTCCCTCCATCTACCAGCCAACTATTATTCCTGAATACCAACTATTCAGGAATTCAAGTGCTTTGTTTCTAAGCAATTTTCTCAAATGTAGAGCTGCATGTAAAAAAAATTTAAGCTCGTATTAAATATAAATTGTTTCTTGGACAAATGAAAATCAAAAATGTGTGGATGTCATAATCTCCTTTTAAATCAACTCTGATCCCTCATAATCCACCAATGCTCGCTCGCTCTCTCCAGCTCATTGCGTGTTCATTCGTCCTTGCGGACCGATCACCTGACAGCTGATTGCTTCTCATGTCTGTTGCATCGCATGATGCTCTCATCTCCATGCGTCCCGTTGGAAACGTGACTAAAATGTCTGTGGCCTTCCCGTCAGGCACATTGTGGTGTGCGGCCACATCACTCTGGAGAGCGTCTCCAACTTCCTCAAAGACTTCCTACACAAGGACAGGGATGATGTCAATGTAGAAATTGTTTTTCTCCATAAGTGAGTAACAAGACAGAATCATACTCATCTTGAGGTCTTGGAGTGGATTTGGCAAGTATCCGCAGCGCTTCACCTTTTCCACATTTTCTTACGTTACTGATTTGTCTGTTTTGGGGGCTGCTTTCGAACACGTCGCACACTTTAGAACATGGACTCACAAAATAATTTTGAAGGTTGTGAAGCATTGTGAATACTTTCTGGATGCACGAAGACTATTTTGAAAGTAAAACAACATGAAGCCCGTTTTTGTGTTTGTCAGTATTTCCCCTAATCTTGAGCTGGAAGCCTTGTTCAAACGCCACTTCACCCAGGTGGAGTTCTACCAGGGCTCCGTCCTCAACCCTCACGATCTGGCCAGAGTCAAAGTAAACCGGTGCCCAGCACATTTTCACTGCTGTATTTGTCGTGTATATATAACATTAGTCTTTTTTTTTTTTTTTTTTTGCCCCTCAGATTGAATCAGCCGACGCCTGTTTGATCCTCGCGAACAAATATTGTGCCGATCCTGATGCTGAAGATGCCTCCAACATCATGAGGTGAACCACCGCCAACCTTTGTTTTCGTCGTCACGTCACACAGCTTACAATATTATTGTTCTGCCAACATTAAAATGCACAACCACGCTCAACATTGAAATGTTGAGTGTGACAATCAAATGTGCGCATTTTGATGTTTTTGTCATGTTATATAGAGTAATTTCCATCAAGAACTACCACCCAAAGATCCGCATCATTACTCAGATGTTGCAGTATCACAACAAGGTAGGCAATGTCAACATTTTAAAAGTTTATAAATTTAAATCATTGGCAAATGTTAAAAACAAAAGCAAAATGGTGCTTAATCCTTTTGAAACTGTCCATGGTAATAATTGTGTTAAGTATCCCAGGAAAAAATGAAAGCAGTTTTACTCAACAAAAAAAACCCCCAAAACAAA
Organism: Hippocampus kuda; assembly: GCA_901007745.1. Classification (NCBI taxonomy): domain Eukaryota; kingdom Metazoa; phylum Chordata; class Actinopteri; order Syngnathiformes; family Syngnathidae; genus Hippocampus; species Hippocampus kuda. The sequence goes on from CAAKHF010016376.1 coordinate 9,779, forward strand.
ACAATCACTTGAAAATAAGTGTGATCATTGTAGTCTCTTATGGCGTATACAATATTATACTGTATATGTACAAAAAAGTGTACAGTGTCGGACCCAGTATTGAGCCTTGTGGAACACCCTTTGTTCATGGCAGGAAAGCAGATTATGAGTTACAAAGAGTTCAAAATGACTTTTTTTAGGGTAGCTACATTTTGAGATGACTTTGTTTGCTCGGTCACCTTTTTGGATGTTTCGACAGGCGCACCTGTTGAACATCCCCAGCTGGAACTGGAAGGAAGGCGACGACGCCATCTGCCTGGCTGAGCTGAAGCTGGGCTTCATCGCTCAGAGCTGCCTGGCTCAAGGCCTGTCCACCATGCTGGCCAACCTCTTCTCCATGAGGTCCTTCATCAAGGTACTTCCATCGTCACGGCGGCGGCCGACCTCTCCAGAGTGCATTTTGATGGTGGCGTCGCCCGCAGATTGAGGAGGACACGTGGCAGAAGTATTACCTGGAGGGCGTCGCCAACGAGATGTACACAGAGTACCTGTCAAGTGCCTTTGTGGGCCTGTCCTTTCCTGTCATCTGCGAGTGAGTATGCAGTCCTGACAAATTAATCCGCGTTAATTGATAAAATCTCGTACATTCTTTTTTTTTTTTTCTTATCAGATTGTGTTATGTGAAGCTGAAGCTGCTGCTGATAGCCATCGAGTACAAGTCTGATCAGAGGGAGAGCAGGTAACCTATCCGTTGATGTTCAAGAATTTCAGATTTTTAAAAAAAATTCGAAACTCCGAATGGTTTTGATTGATCTGGTTGATCAAGCACGCTCATCAACCCTGGCAACCACGTGAAGATGCAGGAGGGGATGTTGGGTTTCTTCATTGCCAGCGACGCCAAAGAAGTCAAGAGGTGACTGACAAATGATTCCTCTGTCTACACTTATTATTTTTTTTGGATTACCTGCAATTGTTTTGTTTATGTCGACAGGGCGTTGTTCTACTGCAAAGCATGCCACGATGACGTCACCGATCCCAAGCGCATAAAGAAATGCGGATGTAAGAAATGTAAGTTGTGGAATGGTGACTGGTGTCCCAATGCTTTTTTGTCCACTCAGGTTAACGGAACAGATTGGTCAAAAATGTATTTTCCAGCAGTCGATTCGTCAGTATGGAAAAGGAATAAAGTGCAAAGATTATTGGCATCTGATTTCCTGAAAAAGGTTTTGAAGTAAGTCACAAAATTATGCCATAACCTGTACGCACCTAAATTGGATATTTTGGACCACTTCACCAAATCACCAGCAGAGGGCCCTACAGCCCAACCACAAAAGCAGCTGATATAATAAATAAATGTCACTTATTTTACTGTATGAACTGAACTCACAAATGGTACCACGTGTCTATTCTATTAATAACTCGCATCCAGTTTTAAAAACTATTCGCACCTTTTTAGGATTATGTGAGGAAAATAGTCAAAAGTTCTGATGAGTAATTTTAAAAATTTTTTACGACATGATCCTTTGACATGTTTATTTGTTGTTTTAATAATTTCGTGTCCTGCACAGATTTTGAACAGATATGAGTGCCACACAATAAGTCAAATACCAGCAGGTGATATGAAAGCGCAATATAAATTAAGACGTATCGTAAAGAGGATTTGAGTGGAATGAAATCGGATTCTTGTATCTTCGATTGTGCTGACGTATTGCACAGGGCATCCGCAATGTGTGCGTGCGTACAATTTGCTGCAAAACCTTGTCGACTGTCATCCGTTTTTAGCCCAAAAGCCTCCTGATGAGTCCGCGCACTTTTGTGTTTCGCTGCTAGTCTGGCCCGGCTGTGTGGCGGCAGAGCCTTACATGGCCTGACGTGGAAATTATGTTTGCATTTTCATTTTTTTTTTTTTTCTTTCATGGGTGGGGGAGCGCGACCGGTCGTCACCAAAGTCGGCGTGACAGTTCCTCACCAGCAGGCAGCGGGACAGATGCTCGCCTGTTAGTGGCGCGACCCTCCGATTGCGGGCGACACATGTCAGGACGGGCCGGGCCGCCGTTTGAACGTTGCTGTCAGCGCGCCGCCTCGGGGGGGCCAACCCAGCCCGACCTTTTATGGAACTTCCCGCTGTGACGTGCCACCCACTTCCGGGTGGCAGAAACTGGCATGGCACCACTTGTAAATGACAACTTGCATGCCATTTGCCCAGGTTGAGGCGATTTGAGCAATTTTTATTTATTTTTGCATCAATGTTACAGTAATTCTCGCCCCCAGGCAATGGTTCCTTCACATGCACAGAGCAGCGACACATACAACCATGACGCCTTATATTACGCTCGGAGTGGTGGGGGTGGGGTTCAACATAACGTCTTTAATTTGTTTTACCGTCTTATTTTATTTGCTAGCAGGTTAGCCGTATTGTTCTGCTGAATTACAAAATGACAGCCAAACATTTTATGATGCATCCCCGTGTTTTTTGTTGTTGGTGAAAATCATTCAAGTCATTCTCCACTTGCTATCAACCATGTAACGCCTTTTTCTGTTTGCTCTCAGCTAAAAACACTTACAATGGATTCATCAAAGCAGGTAAGTCTGCTTTTGTTTTTTCTTTTCTTCTCTCGTCACTCTTTTTCAAGGTTTCTCTTTGTCTCCCGAGAAATTTGAAACAATCATGTGGTCACATCGCCTGCACGATCAACGCGCATCGTGACATGAATGCAGCTGCATCTTGTCTTCCATAACTCATCCTATTTATTGCTCATGTTGATGAATGGCATCGAGTTGTTTTCTACCTGCAGTACTTGCGCATGGTCGTATTCGACCGCATTTGAATCGTTCATCCTCACATTTGAGTGCGTGCAGGGAGTCTGTTCAAAGAGATTTTAAAATAGGGTTTCCAAGTTGAGGCTACTCATTTTTATTTTGGTTATTTTCAAGTTAATATAATTTTAGCGAAAAACGCAAATGTATCCATCCACTATCTTCACGAAGTTTGGCCGTGTGCTGGAGCCTATCCTAGCTGATGAAGTGTGTATTCTGCCCATATTTAGTCATGCTGTATAACTGTCCCATGCCCGCAGCGTAACTTGGCGTATTTGAAGCAATCATCACTTAAAATTGGAACACTCCCTCCTGAAGACCTTGTCGAGACGCACCGACCGTCGGAATATGCCAGTTGATACAAGCTAAGAAACGGTTTAGGAGAAACGAAAGTTCTGATGTCACACCACGAGTTTCGGTACTGCCCTTCAGATTTAAATATGTTCTGAATCCTTCTTTGCACTCGTGATCCGGCAGCCATTGTCTGTACATCGTCGGCGCTCGGAATATTCTGCAAATAAAATCCTCGAAGGTACTGTTCATCGTCTCCAGCCTGTAGTTGGATAACCAACGTCCTCACCATCCGAAACGAACCAACACGCGGGGGAAAGATGGCCACTTTGCCCCGTGACAATCGGTGACCCCGACGTGATTTCGGACTGAGGTTTCGGTTAACGGACAGAACATCGGGCGCCCAAAAGATTGACATGGTAAAGGGGACAATTATCCTCTAAATTGATCTTCCGTCTGTTGGCTGAGATCGAGGAAAGAATCGCGTCTTGAATCGATCGTCTAAAAAGATCAATTGCGGCTGGATGAACAGTGTCATGCGCAACTATAACTTTGTTTTAAAGAGATTTGCGAAGAAAGAAGTTCGCGGATAAGAGAAGAATACAGAAGTTGTATAACATGTATATTAAGGCGTTTTTTTTTTAAACTACCGTATATAGTAAAGCATTTTTTTAAATTTAATCTTTTAAAGACCAAGTATAGTAAGTCTTTTTCTTAAAGGCGACCATGTATAGTCAAGCGCTGTTTTTAAAAGGTGATCATGTACAGTCAGGCTTTTTAAAGTAACAATATGTAGTCAGGCGCTTTTGAAAATATGACCGCACTTGTCAAATAATTTTAATTGTCAACGTCATACATACAGTATTTCCTTTTTCTTTTTTTTTTTTGTTCCATCGTCTCAGCAGCAGATGGTGCTCCGACATCACGGTCCACCAAACAAACGCGCGCTAGCATTAATGGCCACCTCGCCAGTCACATTCGGAGACTGAAGTTGAGAATCTTGCTGCTAATCCACGTCGTCAGCCGCCCCGTGTTCCTGTGGCACAACAATTGACGGGAACACCTGAAAGCATTTTTACTAATTCATGTTTGTTATAAATATGAATGTCCGACGTGGCGCTTAAGTGGTGTTTAATAGGAATGAGTCTTTTGTTAAATTATTCAAATATTAGCATTCTTGTGCCAGGAAGGATTATGCCGGTATTAATGCTTTAATGGCGAATAAGTGTTCACATCATGACTTATTCAATGGCGATATTATTCACATTCAACTGTTTTGGCTTGGCTTACGCCCACCAAAACGTCAATTAAAGATTTCCAGAAAAAAAAAAAATCATGCTTTGTTTCTGTCAAAAGAGCAATTTTATTTGCAGTCAATTTTATTTAAATAACACTATACAGTGGAAACTTTTGTGGTGGGGGCAAAAAAAGTGACTTAACTGAATTGCATGAAACCCAAAGCAAATAGGAAATAATGCAAATCCCAATGAAACTGTTAATCAGCAATAACAAGCCTCCTGGGTTAGTTTAATTTGGGGTATGAAAAGTGAGCAGGTGAATGAACAAAATTTGTAAAAAATTAGAAACTGACGAAAAGGTCATCTTAAATGGACACCTGGCGAGGCCTGCAGGGATCTCGGCAGCGGAGCGGCCCCCCTTGGGTGAGGGTTTTCGGTGAGCCACCAGCTCACCCGGGGTGGGGGGGTCCTGAGCTAGGCAGGCCTCGGTCCATCCCAGGGTGTTTGAAGAAGGCCCCAGGCGCAGTCAAGTAGCGCCGGCGCCAGTGGTGGTAAGTGCGCGCTGCGTGTCAGCATTGCCGAATAATGAGGCGGCGTGTGCAGATGTCAGCTGCGCCGCATGAAATATTCAACGGGCCGCCAACACGTGAGCGGACATTGTTGTCGGAGCATGGCTGGAACAAACCCCCCTGACCCCCCCCCCCCTCCCTTGCCCTTTTCCATTATGGTGTCACCCTCCAGCATGTTCGCTGTGTTTGATATGTGTATATTCATATATAAAACACAACATGCTGTCTGTGACAGCCAACATTGGACGATTGGGGGGGGCTTACAAGTTGAATTTGGCCCGTGACCAGGCTCGTCACTCAAATCGCTACATTACGAAGACAATTTTGCTCGGTTGTGGACCCACTCAACGTATTTTTTAAAAGCAAACGGACAAAGCGCTAAAATATAAAACGTGTTGGGTTATCTTGTTGCTGTTGGCAGTCTTCATGCCATGGGGCTGTGATGTGACTTTGTGCTTCTTGATGTTCGCTGTCGTTGCAGTCGAAGATGACCAACAGTCGATACTGTCGTCGAAAAAAAAGCAGCGCAACGGAGGCATGAGGAACTCTCCCAACTCCTCGCCAAAGATCGCAAGGTAGGATGGCCCTTCAACGATGACCGCGTGTGTAAAAAAAAAAAAAAAAAAAAAAAAAAAAAAAAAAAAGCAATTACCAATAAAATGTAATAATACAATATATATATATATATATATTATATATATATATATTATATATATATATATATAATATATATATATATATTTTTTTTTTATTATAATAAAACCAAATGTAATCATTTGAAATCAATATTGGAGCAAAAAAAAATTGCTGTCAGTATAAACATCTTTAACAATTTAAAGAAAATAAACGAAAATAAAATGAAGGCTGGTTGCGGCTTTGTAAATTCAAAAATGACGTCAGTCTCGTTTAAAATGCTGGAAACGGTGCAGCCATACTACAAAATGAACGGAATTTGTTGACTGTGACCGCCCACCACTGCGGAGACGTTCACACGCTGTGGCCCGCCTTAGAAGGCAAACCTGCCAGTGGCGCTCTGAGAGCGGCGTGGCACTAATGATAGCAGCAGCCAGTCTGGGACCCATGGCCCCGGGCTAGGTTCCTGACCCATGGCCCCGGGCTATGCTTGTCGGATCGCTCGGAGGCGCACGTCGGGCTCATCGCCGCAGCCAGAGAAGTGCACGGTCCGACGCCACCTTGCTTTTATCTTGTCCCGTGTAATTACGTGGATGCTTGTGAAGCGCAGATAACGCTGTTGTTTGCTCCACTTTGACGGGAATCGACTCCGGTTTTACAGCGTCGAACTGCACCGTGCCGTTCAATACAGTTCTAGCGTTAGTTTCGCGCAAAACTTAATGCTCCGGGTGTCTGGAACACGTTCATGAAAAAAAAAAAAAAAAATGGAGAAAAGTAGTCTGCTCGGTTCCTCACGAAGGCTTCCGGTAAATTGAGCGTGGCCTTAGAGCTGGAAAGAGAGAGAGAGCCAACCGCGGACAAGCCGCGCTGCCTGCAGTCGCGTTTTTCTGATGTCGCCTCGGGGCGACTCCGCCGCAACAACAAGGCGAGTGTGTACTCCGTGAAATGTGGATCTGCAGTCAATGTGTGGCCTGCAGGCCTTGGTGAATAAATCATGGTGGCCAGATTGGCTTTGGATTTTGAAGAGCACGCCTTTGACAGTTTGCATGATGTGCGCAAAGAGCCCACGCAGAACGGTGGGTGTGCAAACGTTTGCGCTCCAGGGGCCGCATTTATTTTCTAACGGGTCAGATGGGCCGGCACATTTGCAGGTGATGGAAAAAAAAAAAGTTAACTGGTCGTCTCATAGCACGATGACTTAAGGCATTTTTAATGGACTAAAAAACGTGCTTGTTAAAAATTTTTTCTGTGTAGATTCTCATTAAATGTCTTGTTTTTGTTCAAAAATGACAATTATGCTAATAGGCTAACGGCGTTTGCGCGGCCTCCTTGAAGGCTTGGCGGGATTCTTCTAATGGTTAGCGTGCCACAAAAGGTTTGCCCGGGTGCCGGCTCGCGACGGCCGCCCTGGCAGGCGCCGGCGCTACCGCCTCGCCCGTCATGCGCGCCGACGGCTGAGCCCAAGTGACGGCGAACCCGCGCCGCCCCATCTCGGACTCGTGATGAAATATTTTGCGCGGGATGCTTTCCTATTTATTAGGCCTCGTGTAGAAGACACAAGAGATTGGAAATGATGCGATACCAAAGTACAATACATTTAATTCCCCCCCCCAAATTTTAGACCCCCGGAGGCGTTTGATGGCTCGGCTCCAGTGCAGCCCGAAGGGATGGCCTGATTCAGCGCACATTTTCATGCATACTTAACGGCGTACTTAACGTCGCATTCTTCCAGAGAGCCCATCTGGATGGGGAGGGGGGTGGAGGGGGTGGGGGGGGGCTGGACGTATTTGGAAAAAGGAGACAGAAGGCTGCTGTCTTTGGCTTTCAAGAACATAACGTCACCCACTTTGATGTCGCCAGTTTTTTTTTTATTTTTTTTGAAGTGCAAATGGAAGCGCGGCGCTCTGACAGTCGGGGCTGACATCGTTTGAACCCCTCAGCTGATAACCGCTGTCCTCTTTTTACCCCACTTATCGGCTCGGTGCTACCGTCGACAATCCAGATTCGCGCAATGTGATGGAGAAACAAGAATCGGATCGTTTTAACCCTCGCAGTGACTGAAAACACGTTGAAACTTCTGATAAAGACTTAAAGACGTGGTAAATATCATTGAAAAAAAATTGCAAACAAAATATACATCTAAAAAAACCCGCTACCTATTGTTCCTGTGCCTTTAAGAGGCGGGGCTTTGTGGGGTGGCATGTGAACCGAGCTTCAGCCTGTTTGTTTTTAGCATTTGAAATTTCACCTTGGATTTCATTTTGGGACTTACGTATTCCCTCTTTAATTCTTTAGTGTGTGTGTAACTGTTCCACCTGCCCCCCCCCCCAAAAAAAAAATTGCCATGGCTGATTGTTGCTTTCGTAAACAGTACATTGTGCTCTTCCTGTCTGACAATCGCTTGCCGTCGCCTCTTCAAACATTCATGGGGGCCCGTCAGGTTGGGACGGCAATCGCATCGGGCAAATGGCTGAAATATTTCACCTCTGGTCTGTTCAAGCTTTTAGGGTGCCAAGCTCAACGTCAAGAAGCCGCCATCATTGTCCTCTCACTCGTGCCAGTGGACGCCTTTTCCACCGGACGGTCGCCATCGTCGGCGGCTGGGAAATCTTTGCGTCGATCGCGACTCCGGCGAAGGTCTGACCAATCTGCACTCTTGCGCCCTCAGACGCGACGCACTCCTCATCGGCGTCAACGAGCAGATGGAAAGCGTGGACGAGAACGTGAAGAAGTACGACTCCACGGGGATGTTCCACTGGTGCCCGTCCAAGGACATCGACAAGGTCGTCCTGGTGAGCGTGGCAAAAAGTGCAAACAAAATCAATGCGATGGTGTCAAATGCAGCCCGGCGGCCATTTTGGTCCTTCCCTCGTCAGACTCGAAACGAGGCGGCCATGACGGTGCTGAGCGGTCACGTGGTGGTGTGCGTCTTCGGCGACGTCAAGTCGGCGGTGATCGGCCTGCGCAACTTTGTGATGCCGCTGCGGGCCAGCAACTTCCACTACCACGAGCTCAAGCACATCGTCTTCGTGGGCTCGCTCGAGTACCTCAAGCGCGAGTGGGAGACGCTGCACAATTTCCCCAAAGTCTCCATCTTGCCCGTCAGTCACCGACCGCACACTTCGTCAACGCCGCCGACGTTCGATATTTCGTTGATGGCGAATCATCATTTCGTATTGGCTACAATTCTTTCAGAAGAAAAAAAATTAAAAATCCCAAATGAAATGTATTTTAATTTGAAATGATTGTTTTTCTTTGACAAATTTACGCATGTTGCATTTAAAAGTTAGCCAAGAAAACGCCGCTTAGCCAATAAAAACGCCAAAGATGGGCGAGTGACGAAACATGGTGTCGGCGTGTTTGAACAAATTATTGAATTGCGTTTCAAGGGATGAAATTTAATGCATACATTCGAATCAACCGGGTTTTTTTTTTTTAAAGGGGAAACAAATCGAAATGAACGCAGCAAATCTTCCCCAACTATTGAAATAGAAATGCGGTAACGTCGATGTACGACGGCCATTTGAAGGGCGGAAAAGATGGAGCTGGGCAAACGTACTTTCTCTCCCCCCTGTGCATCAGGGCACGCCGCTGAGTCGAGCGGACCTGAGGGCCGTCAACATCAATCTCTGCGACATGTGCGTCATCCTGTCGGCCAATCAGAACAATATCGACGACGCGTCGCTGCAGGACAAAGAGTGCATCTTGGCGTCGCTCAACATCAAGTCCATGCTCTTTGACGACAGCATCGGCGTCTTGCAGGCCAATTCCCAAGGTGAGAACGCGTTTCATCGTCAACGTGAGTCGAGAGCGTCTTCGCGTAGCAACCGAGAGACGAGACGAGACGGAAAAAGTCACTCCACAAATTGCAACAACTGTTGGGACGGCTTGATTTCAAACTCCGTAAATGATGCACAGTTGAAATTCAAATAAAAATCAGAATACGCTTTGCAAAAATGCATCCTCAAGAGGTCGACAACAACTTTTAGTTGGTGTAGAAATCTTAAACGACCCCAAAACACATTGATGCAATTCTGGGAATCTGACTTTTTCCACCTCTGATTTTTTTTTATTTTTTTTTTTAAACAAAAGTATTGATTGGGGTCGAGTGCGTTTTGCCACCTTGTCCACGTACCAGAATCATGTTTCAAAAAAAATGCTTAAATACAGACTAGCGTGAGTACTTTTGCTTTTGATAGACATGGTGAAGCAGCATTTAGCTGCGATGCCGCACGCAAAATGGAAAAAGGCTGCCAAGAGAAGCAAAATGACAATGTTGCTAATTTCCCATACGAAGATTCTTTTTTTAAATCGTGCTCTCCAAAAACTGGTACTTGCAATTTTCATCTGCCACGTTGTCTTTACTTCGCTTTTCAACGTCTTGTCTGTCGTTTGTAAATGCTTTCAAATGTCTGTCCTTTCAATGATGTGACGCGCATGGAGTTCACCTCGTGTACGAAATGCACCTGAAAGCCGTTGCAGCTCGACTTTGTGTGCAGCATATCGGCCGTTGTGTGGCTGACTAAGAATCTGCGTCCATTGTGTCGGGCGTGGCAGGCTTCACGCCGCCGGGGATGGAGCGCTCGTCTCCCGAGAACAGCCCCTTCCACGCAATCGTGCGGCAGACCTCGGTGACGACGGGGGCCAACATTCCCATCATCACCGAACTGGGTAGGCTGAACACCCACGCCGCCAACACGCCAGAGTAACCCGTATTTATCCCCCCCCGTTAGCAAAGGCCAATCAAAAAGTGGCTGCAATTTCACCCGCTCAGGATAAAAGCAGTGGGACCAGCATACAAATGATTACTGAGCTGGGTAAGAGAAGACCGTTGCCAAGTCTGTTGCCTTTTTTTTTTTTTCTTGGCCTCGAGCGCATGTTTCACACAATTCTGCTTTGGCGGGAGAGCACAATTCTAAAATTCTCTGTCCTGTGAAGGGTGACTTTTGCTCCTATGAACCTCGGCCGTGCTCTTTTTTTGTGTTTCTCAACAATATTTGATTAAAAAAAATAGAGCAATTGATGTTAGTCGATCCTGTATAACGTTCTCATGCCCGCAGTCAACCAGGCGCGTCCTTGGAGCCACCTGTTAGCCTTGAGACAACTGCTTCCTGGAGACGGCTTGATACAAGCTAAGAATCGGTTTAGGAGACGCTGAAGTCTCGAGGTCGCAAGAAATAAATGTTACGTGAGCACACTCGTGATCCGGCAGCCGTTGACTGTACATCGTCGGTGCCCGGAATATTCTGCAAATAAAATCCTTGAAGGTACTGTCCATCGTCTCCAGCCTGTAGTTGGATAAGCAACGTCCGAAATGAACCAACACGCGGGGGAAAGATGGCCACTTTGCCCCGTGACAATCGGTGATCCCGACGTGATTTCGGACTGAGGTTTCGGTCAACGGACAGAACATCGGGCGCCCAAAAGATTGACATGGTAAAGGGGACAATTATCCTCTAAATTGATCTTCCGTCTGTTGGCTGAGATCGAGGAAAGAATCGCGTCTTGAATCGATTTTCTAAAAAGATCAATTGTGGCTGGATGGACACTGAAATGCGCAATTGTAATCTTGAAGGAGAGACGTTGTTTCATTCTGTCAAGCTCTGTTCCAAGCGCTGGAATGTGACATTTAAATGTTTTTTTTTTTCCCTCCATTAAAAAGAGGAAAAAAAACCCCAACTCATTTGTTTTGTAATGTTCCTAGTGAACGATTCCAACGTTCAGTTCCTGGACCAGGACGACGACGACGACCCCGACACGGAGTTGTACCTGACCCAGCCGTTCGCCTGCGGCACCGCCTTCGCCGTCAGCGTGCTCGACTCCTTGATGAGCGCTGTAAGTTGTCCCGGCGGGAACGCACTTCCTTCACTGGCGAGGAGGGGAAAATGAAAAATACGCTAAGGTTGCTGTGTACGACGACATCATCACCTCGCTGAACCGAAAAAATGGATGCATTCAAAAAGCGTTCTGAATCATGGCCGAAAAATTCAGCGGGACGGATGGCTCGAAATGGCCACCTTTGAAATGGAGCGAAACGTATGATGTCATCGTGATGGCGTCGCGACGCGATGTGATGTGATTTGGGCTGCCTTCCTTCCCACCCGAGACGTACTTCAACGACAACATCCTGACGCTGATCCGCACGCTGGTGACGGGCGGCGCCACCCCGGAGCTGGAGGGGCTGCTGGCGGAGGAGAACGCCCTGCGCGGCGGCTACAGCACGCCGCAGACGTTGGCCAACAGGGACCGCTGTCGCGTGGCGCAGCTGGCCTTGTACGACGGGCCCTTCGCCGACCTCGGGGTGAGACCGCCGCGTTTCGTACGCTCCGTAGCGAGTGCCAGTCTACGATTTTTTAAATTATTTTTCTTCAAGGTGTGCGGTGGTTCACAAATAAGATTCAGTCACCTCATGACACCTTGCAATGTGTTTCGTAGGATGGTGGTTGCTACGGCGACCTGTTTTGCAAAGCACTGAAAACATACAACATGCTCTGCTTCGGCATCTATCGGCTCCGTGACGCCCATCTCAACGCGCAAAGTCAGTGCACCAAACGGTGAGTCTTCCGTCCTTCATGGTTGCAAAAGTGTCAGCGAGGTTGTTTATCAATCGGCGTCCCTCCCGGATGTCCTCCGAAGCTACGTCATTACGAATCCGCCCTACGCCTTCGAGCTGGTGCCCTCCGACCTCATCTTCTGCCTGATGCAGTTTGACCACAACGCCAGCCAGCCGCGGGCCGGCCTCTCGCACCCGTCCGGCAAGAAAAGCGCGTCGGCGCACTCCATCGCCACCATCAACCGAGCCAACCGCAACAAGAGCAAGGGACTCGCGGGACAAGCTCAAGTACGAAAAGGCGCATGGACATCTCCTCGCAACGAGCCGGCCTGACGAATGTTTTCCAGATCACTCGTTTGTTTTTCTTGACAATGAGGCTCATTCAATGAATAAGGTGACTTTTTCCCACCATCAGGGCTTCTAATACAAGCCAGAAAGGGGTTGGGGGGAAGAAGAGGAGAAGGTCAGCTTCTGTGTGGATCACAAGTCCTTAGACTGGAAAAAGTCACCTTCTTCATGATATTTTTGTATATTCACTTCTGACAGAGTGAGCCAGACAACACTTTTCCTTCATTTCAAAGTCCAGCAAATTTGCAACAAACAAAACCACCACCGTGCCCGAGTTAACCCTGGTGGTCGGTTCTTGGAGGACAGTAAGTGTAAATTTCTTCTATCCAGACGTGAATTTTATTGTGTACTTTGTTGGCATTCATTTGCAATTGGCCCAGCGGTCGACTGGTTAGCGCGCTGGCGTCCATTCTGGCTCTGCGATTCCTGTATGAAGTTTGCATGTTCTCATATGTGAGTTCCCTGAATATTACAAGAGAACGTTTCAGGAGTTGTCAGGTGTGTGCAGCCTTTTTTTAAAATTTTTTTTTAAAGCCCGCCGGCTTTAAACATCTCGACCCTGCGATCTTCCCGGCCCGCTCCATCCACATTGGGCTCTGGAGAAATCAATTCCACGTGTACGAGAACAATAAAAGTTTTCATTTGCGTCCGTGCCCCATTTCCTGATCTGTTGCTTCTTTGATCCATCGCTGATGTTTATCTTGTGCTCCAAATAATGTTTGCATTGTCCCAGTCCACGATCTGATTTTCCCATTGGCAAGTGGTCCAATGTGGCCCCTTTTCAGGTTTCCCTCTTTTGACCCTTTTGTTTACCTTTTGTTTTGCAGGCTAGTTTGGCTCGAATTGGCAAAGGAGACACACGTTGGCGACATAAAACTGTGCACGCTTACTCTTTCTGCATTTCTTTATTTGCAGGGGGATTCGTTTGGCACAGGAGGCACTTTAAAGAAGCTGAACAGGGGTGAGTGAGAAAAAAAAAAATGTCGAGTGACATGTTTGTCGTCGCCGCCGATCTCACTAACTCACTGGGTGTGCACTGACTCTCACTGACTGCATGATGGGGATTTTGGAGTGAGGCCATCATTTTCAGCTCCTCATCAATGTGCCAACCCCGCTGACCTCAGTTCTCCAGCAGGCCTCGGCAGATGACAACTAGCACACAGATTTCGGATGGATTTTTAGAAGTCTCTGAAGACTCGTCACTGCTTGTGCTTGGCCGCAAGCTTGTTGGGGGCGACGGGAATGAGTAGCGGCAACCAGACCCTTCTCAAGACGATGCTTCGGTTGTGTTCTGTGAAGTATTTTCAGATTTTTTTTTTTTTCCAGTTTATTTTGGGCGGGTGGCAACCTGTAAGCCATTTCTGTTGGTGTTTTTGTACTTGAATAAAAATGTGAAGTGACTTCCAAGTGGTCTACCTTAAGCATTGGGGAGGAAGTACATGTACACGTTTTTTTTTTTGTTTTGTTTTTTGGCAGTGCAAAGTAACAATTTCGGACAAGATACACCAGAGAAGCAGAGCAGTATGAAGACTAGACCTGGACTAAAGCAGTCGGTGGGTGTTGTCAGGTGGAAGAGGATCCTGATGAATTGGAAGTGTGCAGAGGTAACAAAATGCATGGCAATTAACAAGGGGCACCCGCAAAAAATGTATTTTTATTTTTGGGATTGCAGGGCTCCGATGGAGCCAACTGGGGGTGAGAACAAGGAGCAGTTCCACAAGCGGCGCACCGATGAGGATCATCCTTCCACGGGCTGCCTGAAAATGCTGAACAAAAGAGGGTCCA
>CAAKHF010016383.1:0-50299 GCA_901007745.1 Hippocampus kuda
GGGGTTTGCGCTCAGTGGCAGGCAAGGTAAAGCAGGTGCAAAAGCAGAGACGTAGGAATGGGCGGGGCTGTCACACTTGAGACGAGCTCTGGCCGGGCTGCAGCCCCCCCCCCCACACACACTTCTCCCCTGCTCGAGCGACCCATGAGGCCACGAACAAAGGTTGAGAATGAACCCTCTATTTTTGCCAATAATATTTATCAATGATCATCCGTTGGTGAATTTCCCCACGAGGGATTAAGAATAATTTAAAAAACAAGTACATAGACGACAACACCGTAAGAGCAGACTGGAGTTGATTTACACCACATTCCAAGTGATAAAGTAGTAAATGTGACAAGGAATATAGGCCATGAGTCACCAAACGTTTTGAAACTGAGAACTACAGGTACTTCTTGGACACTGATTAATGCAAAGGTACACGAGTTTCATATTCACGTCTGAAATAACAAATTAGCTCAAGCTGCCTTTAAAGTGCAAGTCACCACAAATATTTTCTTTCCATTAATATGTTGTGGGCGGCCCGGTAGTCCAGTGGTTAGCACGTCGACTTCACAGTGCAGAGGTACCGGGTTCAATTCCAGCTCCGGCCTCCCTGTGTGGAGTTTGCATGTTCTCCTCGGGCCTGCGTGGGTTTTCTCCGGGTGCTCCGGTTTCCTCCCACATTCCAAAAACATGCATGGCAGGCGGATTGAACACTCTAAATTGTCCCTAGGTGTGAGTGTGAGCGTGCATGGTTGTTTGTCTCTGTGTGCCCTGCGATTGGCTGGCAACCAATTCAGGGTGTCCCCCGCCTACTGCCCGAAGACGGCTGGGATAGGCTCCAGCACCCCCCGCGACCCTTGTGAGGATAAAGCGGTTCGGAAGATGATGATGATGATAATATGTTGTGTACACCCATGGTCGTCGAAAAATTGTAGTCGACTAGGAATTAAGAAGCAAAATCTACCCTGTTTTTAATCTATCTCAAGGGGTGGCCATTTTGCCAGTTGCTGTCGACTGAAAATGACATTACAGTTGCTCAGGGCTGTTTGTTTTTTGTTTTTTTTGGAAAGCAGAATAGATTTTCACTGACCACCCCCAAGCCTGATTAACTCCAGTCTGTTTGATTGAGAAAAATCACTTCAATAGAACCTGTCATAACAAAATTAAGTTGGCCAAAAGATCTCGAAAAGGAGAATAAAATACCTTGATCCCCAAAAATTCAAGAACAGATGCGAAATAAAGTAGACACATATCAATCTGGAAAGAAATAAACAGACATTCCTAAAGCTTGACAACTCAAAGGGTCCATGGTGAGAGCCATTATCCACAAATGGAGAAAATATGGAATATTGATGAACCTTCCCAGGAGTGGCCGGCCAACAACAATTACCCCAAGAGCACATCAACGACTCATCCAGGAGGTCACAAAGAAATCCAGGAGAACGCCAAAAGAACTGTGGGCACTCTCAATTAAGGTCAGTATTCATTGCGCAACAATAAGGAAGAGACTGGACAAAAACAGCATCCATGTCAGAGTTTCAAGGCAAAACCCAATGTTGAGCGAATAGAACAAAAGGATCATCTTGCTTTAAAAAACAAACAACCCCCCCGCCCCAAAAAACAAAACAAAACATCAGAATAGTTCCCAAGATTTTTGGAACAATATTGTTTGGACTGATGAGACAAATGTTTACCTTTTTAGAAGGTATGTGTCTCATCAATGTAACAGTATTTCAGAAAAAAAAGAACATCAACCTCTCAATGGTTTAAAAAAATATATAGAGTTTTGGCGTGTACTTGAACTACAACTACAAATGTTTAAAACCAGTTTGTAATGCAACAAAAATCACATAAATCTGTCAATCAAATGCAGTCGTACCTTGATTTACAGGTATAATTTGTTCTGTGACCAAGCTCATAATCTAATTTATTTATTTAAAAATAATATTGCTTATTGAAATACATTGAAAGCAAAACCAACAGCGGTAGTGTTGTATGTGTGCCTTCAAGGGGTGTGGCTTCGAGAGTGATGTCAGGAAGTCCTAATGCGAGCTTCTGGATGTATGTTTTGACTTGCTGTAGCTGTTTGCTCATGTTTTATTTTCATACTTATGTGATTCCCATTCAACAAACAGCTGAAAGTGCATTAGCAACTGTCACTCCATAAAAGTAAGCAACATGTACTACTACACCCTATCCGTGCAAAAAATACTATAACCAATCCAAAAATTAAATTATGTTCGTCTATTCTTCCTCAGAACTACTACCAACGAAAAGAGCCTGAACAACTTGTGGAGTGTGCGTGTCACAATGCTCAGGCGGCACTTTCAACATATTGGCAACCGATCTCAAAACACACATCACTTTGATGGGTTGATATATGTAATTATGTTCCTGAAAAAAATAAATAAGGGGTGTGAAAATGTGATCAAAGCGGCACATCAAAGGCAAGCCAAAATGTGGGTGTAGGGGTTATGCACCTAATCCTCCCTGGTTCCACCACCTTTACCCCCCCCCCTCCAAAAAAAATAAAAAATACTACACAAGGCTCTGTTGATTGTGAACTGCTTTTGGGTGCCCTCTAGTGATTGCAGTGCCCAGACCTGGTGCTTTTTTTGCTCATGTCTTTGGCAAGACCTGGATGGTACTAAATTTCTTGAATTTCATTGAAAACAAGAAATTATGTTGTTTGGTCCCAGAGGCCCTTGTCCATCCCATCCTGCGGACTTGGGCCCCTTGGTTTATCATAAGCCAACAGCCTCGAATTTGGATCTTAAACTGGGCGGTGATTTGAAATTGGTGCCATTGTTAAATCCAGCGCCCTGCGATTGGCTGGCAACCAATTCAGGGTGTCCCCCGCCTACTGCCTGAAGACAGCTGGGATAGGCTCCAGCACCCCCCGCGACCCTAGTGAGGATACAGCGGTTCGGATGATGAATGAATGGATGAATGTTAAATCCAGCTTCTTTCATTTTAGGCAGCTGGCTAAAGTAAAGCCTCTCCTTTCTCAAGAGCACTTTGAAACAGTAATTTGTGCCTTCATCACAGCTGCATTACTGTGATGGACTTTACTTTGGAGTCAGCCAATCCTTCATTAAGCAACTCCAGTTGGTCCAGAATGCTGCTGCTCACCTCTTGACTAGTACTCATAAGAGGGAGCCCATAACTCCTCCTCTGGCATCCCTTCACTGGCTCCCTATACATTTTAGTGTTCTTTTTAAGATCCTATTATTTGTTTTCAAATCTTTAAATGGCCTCGCCTCACCTTACCTCTCTGTGCTCCTCCACCCCCACGCACTTGCCCAGTGCCTCAGGTCTGCGGTGCCAGACACGATTAGAGGTACCAAGAACTAAGCGGAGGCTCAGAGGGGATCGAACCTTTTCTGTTGCTGGTCCCTCTCTTTGGAACGACCTCCCACTGAATGTTCGGCAAGCCCCCTCGCTGCCCATTTTTAAAACTCATCTTAAAACAAATGTTATTCTTTGGCATTTAATTCAGCATGCGACTAGATTTTTTGTTTTACTGTTTTCGTGTGTTCTACTGTTTTTGTTATTAATTTATTGTTTGTTGCTGTATGAATTATTTTTGCTCCATGTACAGAACTCTGTATACAGTGGTGGTTGTTTTAAAGTGCTCTATAAATACAGTTGAGTTGAGATGAGACTCTGATTTTCCAAGGGCATTAAATAAAAGTTATAGAATGCCACAGTGTGAATCTAAACATTTACTAAAAAAAACTACAAAACTACTCAAGAGTCTGTTTTCATACATTTGCATCAGGCCAAAGCTCCATTCTAGCTCAGTTTAAGGTACAATCTTGATACACCAATTCAGGTTGGCTTTATAATGACATCATCAAAGGCATGTGAAGTTACAGTACTCTTAGTGTTGTCATTATCAGGCGCTGTCCATTGCCCTTTGGTGCTGAAACAGCACAGTGACCACATGACCTAAAAGATGTCCTATCTACATGCTTTTGAGGAATATAGAAAGGTTTACGCCACACCATGTAAATAACGAGACCCCACGTTGAGTTTCTCCACTTGGTGATGTGTCAATGCACCACATACATTGTTTGTACTGATACTTCCACAAGTAAAAATACTTTTATTGGCTTTATAGGCTCTTGTTTTGCCCCTCATACTCAAGCAAGCAGCTTATCGCAGCATGCACTCATCTGACATTGTACCTATCTATCTATCTATCTATCTATCTATCTATCTATCTATCTATCTATCTATCTATCTATCTATCTATCTATCTATCTATCTATCTATCTATCTATCTATCTATCTATCTATCTATCTATCTATCTATCTATCTATCTATCTGTGTTGGTGACATCATGGATCAGTAGGGTGGTCGTCTGACAACTCAGCGGTTGGAGTTCCAATCCTCAGCTATTGCGACCTTGTCGAAGTGTCCTTGAGCAAGATACCGAACTGCCCGTTGCTCCAGATGCTGCGTCATCAGTAGGTAAATGAGGAAACAGTGTAACGCAAAAAGTGCTAAGTGACGGCCCATTTACCATTCTCTCTCTCTCTTTCGCGTGACATCACATGGTCAAATGGGCTACACGATTCTGTTTGATTCTTTGCCACACATCACAATTATAAGAACATTGTTAAATTAAATTCAATAGGTTGTGGCTGTAGTATTGTTGCTAATTGCTGTATTATATCTGAAACTAGGTCACTGTTGGTGTTGTGGACACAATGCTGACTTTCGAGCAGCCAGTGTGGGATCGGTTCCACAGCAGTTCAGTGTAAGTGTGAATGGTTGCATGTGTGATTAACTGGTGGTCAATTTGGGGCGCACAGTATTCAGCTGCGATAGGCTCCAGCCTCCCCACAACCCTATACAGGATAAGCTGTTGAAAACGAATTGCTGCTGGAGGTACTGGTAACTAATGCTTAGGCCGCAGGATCCTGGTACACAGGGCTGACGTTCGATGATTGGTGGGGTCAGTTAGTGACGGGGGTTAATGGTTAAGCGGTGGAGAAACACATTCTCTGTACCCATTACAAGTGGCACAGTGCCACCTGACTGAGAGATCTGCTCTGTCCTCACCAGTCCAGCCGCTCTGATCTGGCTGAGAGTGGACTTTTGAAGAGACAGTATCTGGTGCACAAGGATGAAAAATAGGGCCAAAACAACATGCACCTTGTTACTGAATTCAAGCAGGGCTTCTGTTTTGTGCAATCCGGTCTTTATAATCACAAAAAGTAATAGTATCAATTTTTTCAAAAATGCATACACATTCATGAATGTGTATGTGTGTTTGCAAGCTTGGACCTATGGTCCACATTTTCAGCTGTGTACAAGTTGCAAAGGGATTAGCTCTTTGAGTGTATCTTAGAAACAGCTCACCACTGTCCGAAGCTAAAAACAAGAAACTAGTCCACATAATAATTGCAGACTTCATTGCTGAGGCACGGCAAATGTTTTTCATGGATTCCAGAAATTCACATCATTACATTAAAAAAAAAAAAAGGAAATGACAAAAACAAGACAATTGGACAGTGTAATAAGTAACGATTCATAATTAATTATGTTTGCTTGAAAGCAGGATGGTGGCCTGTATACGTTAAGCACATCCATCAGCCTGTTTTGAGGTTGGCGTCCAAATCCAGGCTCTGGCCGTCTTTGAGGGGTTTGTGTGTTTTCCCCTTTGCTTTTCTCCAAGTGCTCTGGCTTCCTCCACGTTCCATAAGCATGCAGGTTAGCTTCATTGAAGTCTCTAAACTGTCCTTGGGTGTGAATGTGAGTGTGAATGTTGTTTTGTTTTTGTTGATATGTGCTTTGCGATTGCATTTTTGGAATGTGTGAGGACAGTTGAGATTTTAACAAAAACGTTGAGAACTGTGTGGCGAATCACAGCACCATCGTGCTTTTGCCTCCACTAAGGCGATATACAGTGTGATAGCCACATACTGTGTTTTATAACCTGTTGACATGTTTATACAAACACTGCATGGGCTGATTTTCATCTAACTTGTTGGTGATGGATGTTTCCAGTGTTTCTGGTAACTGCTGTAGGTGTATTCCAATTCCAACTTCCTGATGTCAGTATGGCTGTAAAGATGTTCCTATCTTTGCTATTCTGTTGATAAACTAACCACGTGCTCAATAGCGATCTGCCTAATCACACCTCAGTCCAGTTATCAGATTAATAACACCATTTTTTCTTTCCTACCGCAAAGATTTACGGTCCTGATGGCACCTACCAACCCTTTAAAGATCTTGGAAGTTTGAATTCCCCTGGCTCTTATTTGAAAGGTCAGGCCTCACATGCTGAAGGAAGAGCGCAGAACGTTCTGTTTCATATTATCAATCCTAACTCAGTCAGAGTTTGATCTGCCGGTGTTACTCAATTTAAGGGTTTCGTATACTGTAAAGATATTTCTCAGTTCGGCACATCTCCTTTGACTGACAGACGGAGCATTGAGCCAATCTCAATGCAAGTTTTATTCTTTATTACCGTCCTTTTCTAAACAGTTTCATTTGTCTCGTCACACACTTTGTCAAACTTTCCAAATTTAGTCGCTCCTGCAGAACAACATGTTGAAAAGCAAACGGGATGCGTCATCAGACAATACGTGCAGGCTTGATGTGCTTCAGTCATAACACCTGTGTAAAGATAGACATCTTTACCAGCAACCCCACTTTTATGGCTCATTTATGTGGCAACAAACTTGAGATCCACAGCGATCAAGCCATGCAACAGGCTTGTCATAAATGGAATGGTGAGGCATTTTGATAACTGTGATTGATTGGCATTTAAGGTTTCTGACCTGCTCTCCTTATTCTTTTGTTACTTGTGTTTAAAATGTTCATGACCATCTTTGATAGTTACACTGTGGTTTTTAACAGATGGAAGATTAGTATTGACCTACCGTGTAATATTAGCCACTCTCATCGCCATTGAATGTGGAAGAGAATGATTATTGGTGTTGTTGAAGTCAACTTTCGCTTCACTTTTGTTTGCAAAGGCAATTTTCATTTGCTTCTTAATTTGTCAGTAATGCATGTTTGTCATGCAAGTTATTAGTTTTCAGCAGAGTAATGCAATTTAGTGGCGAGCACGTCACATCATATAGCAATGATCATCGCCTACTTTCGTGCAGCCTATAAAATGTGTCAATGCAAGGTTATTGGCAGTGTTATCAATGCCATTATGTCCGCCATGTGTGTTTACGACACTCTCCTCTTATCTTCTCCTTTATTGGCCATTGGAATGCATGGGCAGCAATACACAGAGTGCATGGCTGTCCGCATTAACTTGGTTTTCACTTTTTGTTTCCTGGTTCTGTATTCGCGCTTGTTTGATATGTACACTGTATCTATGAAGCTATTTGATCAGTTATACCTTAAGAAAATGTTATTCATATACAGGTGCTATACTATGTGCACCCATCCATCATCTGATCCGCTTACCCTCACAAGGGTCGCGGGGGTGCTGGAGCCTATCCCAGCTGTTTTCGAAGAGTAGGCGGGGTTTACGCTGAACTGGTTGCCATCCAATTGCACGGCATATATAGACAAACAACCATTCGTGCTCACAATCACACCTCGGGACACTTTAGGGCATTCAATCAACCAGCCATGCATGTTTTTGGCATGTGGGAGGAAACCCGAGGACTTTAATAAAAACTATTTTTTCACACAATGAGTAGCCCCTCACACATACATGTTGATGATTCTCCAAAAGAACGTAACACAACCAATTATGAAATTAAAATTTTTTCATTTTGTCTTCTTAATTTCAATATTTAATTCTCAGGCATTGTCTTCCTTTAACTCAAATTATAGAAGCAATACAGTCCCCTCCAAAAGTATTGGAACGGCAAGGTCAATTCCTTTGTTTTTGTTGTATACTGAAGACCACAAAAGTTCAGAATTCCAGCTTTTATTTCATGCTACTTACCTCTAGAAGTGTGAAACAACTCGGGGACAGAGCACATTTTATTTGAAGCCACCCACTTTTCGACTGGTGGAAAATTCTCGTCCTTGCATCAATGTACTAATTTGTACATTCAAGACTCTCTGTTATGATTATGCACTTTACAACCATTTCTATAAGAGGCAAAACTTTCTCACTTCAAGTTGTTCTTTTGTCACTCCAAGCTGTTGTTCCAAACAAAATTATCATGGCAAACATGGCAACTGATTTAACATCAAACGTCCGCTAACTAAATGCCATCATACAGTAAATGGCAGGCATGCTTACCAAATTGAGCACAGATTTTTTGTTAAATTACAATACAGTTCTTCAGACAACACACATAGAGCAGTCCATGGTGTTGTATACTTATCTTCTTATTTGATAACTATTAAGGAGGACACAGGAAACAAAAGCACGTTTGCGTTTAAATGTGAAGCTCTCTCCCACCGCTGAATTGTGTGTGCCTTGAAAAAAGAGGTGGCCGGATTTTTTCTTAGTTCTTTTTTCTTTTGGGTGGGTGTCAAATTGCTGGTTTGTAATGATTTTGGGACGACTAAAAAAAACAAAAAACTTTCTCCCCGACACAAACTATGCTCCAAAAAAACGATGAGACCCATGCATTTTTGTTTTCTCATTAAAATATGTGACACTGACTTAATCATAGCGACTGCTGTAAACACTCTGGTAGTGCAATCGGGTTGTGTGTCTTACCTCAAGTGTGTGGTTATATATTCGTACAAGCTTTAACTTCAGTGAAGGATTTCATTAACTTGTTAGTTGTTGAATAACAATGGACCAGCAAAGTTGCATGATGTAAGCGAAGCGGTCAGTGTGGGCGAATAGGGTTTTAAGGTTTCCACCCGAGCAAGCACCTTTCGCTCAGTGGGTGAGGTGAGCCAGTGAAGCATCAGCTCTC
Source organism: Hippocampus kuda (assembly GCA_901007745.1). NCBI lineage: Eukaryota > Metazoa > Chordata > Actinopteri > Syngnathiformes > Syngnathidae > Hippocampus > Hippocampus kuda. The sequence goes on from CAAKHF010016383.1 coordinate 8,848, forward strand.
CCAACTCTGCTCTCTCCTCTGTTGCTTTTGCTAAGTGCCAGTATTGGGATTCGGGGCTTTTAATCCTGCTGTTAAACGTTGCGGCTCTGTCAGAGGGAGAAAAGGACCGGATTGATCTGAGAACAAAGCGTTGCTTTCGAGAATGAGGGAGTCGTTTGAACCCAGCTATGTCGAGACTTGTCCCACTGGCCACCCCCTGATCACTGCGGACATTATGAAGCCTGAGAATGGCATTGGATTACATCTCTGGGACTGCCACTCTGTATGAAGTGTTTCTGTGGAATTCTCTGTATTGTCTAACAACATCTACTTGAGCTCAGAGGTTGAGCTGGCGGGAGGGAGGGAGGGGGGGGGGGCGTTCCCTAAGAGTGAAGGTGTGTGGTATTGGTGAGACCTGGCTGGAATCTTAAAGGTTTTCTTTTTTTTTTTTTTCTTCAACCCATTTAAGCTTAAAAGGCTTTGAAGTCAAAAATATCTTGTCATTATAGGGCCGTACCTGCCAAACTGAGAGCGCTTGATGAGACGTTGGAGCACCTTGGTGTGCCGAAGTCTCGGATGAAACTTTGGCATGTGCATGTGTTCCTGTGACTTTCATGTCAACCGAATAGCAGGTGTGTTCCACTTTTGTGGATGAAAAGCTAAATTTTAAAAAATGCTTAATTGGTTACCATTTTATCTCCCATTTTATCAATGATATCTCCGACTGTATTTAAATTAGTCCGAAATAGTCCACATACTGTACTGTCATGTTAATGCCTGATTCATATCATTTTGGAAGACAACTTGACTGTACCTTAACTAGTGCCGAATCAATTTTAAACGTGTGCTTGTCATTGTGTGTGGGTCTAGGGGAGTGCAATGTATTTATATATATTTTTTTATATTTTTATATTTCGCGACGCAATTGGGGGTGGAGGCTCCTGCGGAATCTCGTTGTAACAAGTGTGCAATGACAATAAAGTATTCATTCATTCATCATTCATTCATTTTTAATTCAGGTGTTCAATTTCCTAAATGTCTCCCTGCAGCAAATCACAAACCCGATTTTTTTTTTCCCCCACCCATGACACTCAGAGCAGTCACCCAGAACTATCTTTGCACAATTCTCTATCTTCCCGAGGAAACAAAAGCTTGGGAATGCTTTCAGAGGCAGAGAGGACAAGCCTCCCAAGATGGCTCGTGACACTTACTCTTCCCATCTCCGTGTCACATAACAAAGGGAGCTGAAGGACACGGCACAAAACCTGAATCGGCCATTCTCAATCAGTGACAGATCACTTGAGAATGTATTACACCTTGTTACCCAAACACGATCAGAAGCCGTAGGCCTTAAATTTGTTTGGGTTTGCCTCGAGATAGGTCAGCTCAGTTCAGTAAAGCTTGTGTTTGTGTGAGGGGAACACCAAGCATGAAGTCAAAAGGCACCTTTTAAGATGTTATCAGTCAGCGTGAGAAGATTACTCTTGTCTGAAGGCGTGCTGTCTTTCTTTGGATGACTTATTCATCTGGGATGCGTGACTTTGAACATTTGTAAACACCTTAAGCAAACTAAGTGATGCTATTTGATGCCACATTTCGGGCCAAAAAGGAACATCTTGTTTTTTGTTTCTTGACTAATTGTTCTCGCTGTTCTTGCTGTCATCCGCTGAGAGAGTACGTCTTTCCCAACAAGTCAGTGCAATGTTGACTCAGGTTTTGTTTCATTCCTTTTTTTTTTTTTTTTTTTTTAAATTATTGTTTTTGGGAATGCAAAGCCGACAGCCCCATGCAGGCTTCAGAATTATTTTATTTAAGTAATTACATTTTTCAGAATTTCATTTTATAAAAGCTGGAAATTTTTCAAAAGATGTTTTTAAAATTTCAATAGTAATCTAGTAGCATAATCTTGGTTGAAACACCCAGACTTTGCAACTTCATACAGAAAATGCTTATTCTTTTCTATTCTAGTACTGTATTGTTTTGATCACTGAAATAATGTGATAAAAGTCTTCACACATGCTGCAAAACAATCTGGGGAAGTCCCATTATTTCCCTGAAATGTGTCCAATTTATATATAGTATAGGAATTATATATAATAATGTAATATGTATACTGTACTGCATATACATAAATATATGTTCAAAAAAGTCTAATCTGGGCTCGCATCGCGGAGGCAATAGCTTTAGCAGAGAAGCCCAGACTTCCCTCTCCGCAGCCACTTTTTCCAGCTCTTCCAGGGAGATTCCAAGGCGTTCCGAGGCCAGCTGGGAGACATATTCTCTCCAGCGTCTCCTGGGTCATCCACGGGGCCATGCCAGGAACACCTCACCAGGTAGGCATCTAGGAGGCATCCTAAACAGGTGCCCGAGCCAACTCATCTGGAGGAGAAGCAGCTCTGAGTCCCTCCCAGATAACCGAGTTTCTCACATTATCTCAGGGAGAGACCCGACACCCTGGGAGGAAACTCCTTTTGGCCTCTTGCATCCGGGATCTTGTTCTTTTGGTCATAAGTGGTGGGTCGTGACCATAGATGAGGGTGGGGACATAGATCGTCCGGTAAATTGAGAGCTTCGCTTTCTGGCTCAGCTTATTCTTCACCACGACAGACCAATACAAAGTCTGCAAGACATAAAATGATGAAATCATAAACTGAATAGTAATACAACATATAAAGTCTCCTCACCTGCTTTCTCCGGCTCACTCTCTCTGTACCATCAACCAACAGGCAGATAATTAAGCAATGTGTTTTATATCTAATAAGACATATAAAACTAATACATTAATCCACTTCGCATCATTCTAGGATGGACCATTTGCTCTAACGCTGACCTAAACCTGGTTCGTGTTATCGTCAGTAAATTTTGCTGGTCCGTCATTCATCATCTGTCAATGATCAGGCCACCCGTCCGTCATCATCAGTCCATTATTATTTCAAGCTGACCAAATCTATCATTGTCAGTCCATCATTCGATTAGTGTTATTTTCCCCACGCTTCATCATCACTAAATTACCGCTACAGGGAATTTTTTTAATGCTTTATTAAACAATTTATTACAGCTCATCACCACTATTTTGAGACAGTCAGATCTTCTTTGCCGGCGGCGCATCTGCGACAACAATGCACTTACAACATTACACGCACGCACAGGACATGCAAACTCACACAAACACAAACATGGAGCGGTGAAATAAAAACAATGTGGGACAATATCATTGCGGTCTGTCATTTCTTTCTCAGAGCATTGAATCAATTGCAACTGGATTGCTGAGGTTGTCTTAGAAGATGTTTTGCCTCTCACCGGAAAAGATTTAATCAGTTCGTGCAACAAACGTTGGTTCGGAATGACCAGCCTGAATTGACTATTTATGCTCTGCGTTGGAAGCATGCTCCACCATCATAATTGGTGCCATTCATTTGGGATGCAAAACGACCATCATTAAGATGTCGTGCAGGGACAAGTCATTGGGTGAAACTCCCTCATCAATATTCCATTCAGTTGTGAAAAGGCAGTGGAACTACCTCTGCAATCAAGAGGGACTTTGTTTTGTCATTGTGGTGGGGGTAAAATTATTGAGTCTCTGAAGTCCCAATCCTACTGAGCGGTGAACATTTGCGACTTCTTGGCGAAGACAGCAAAATGCGTGTGCACGTCAGGGTTCGTTCAAGGTCGCAAGTGCTCACCAAACCATCACCAGATGTCACCAACAGTTTTCCTGTTTTGTTTTTTTCTTGTCGCAACATGTTCAAAATTCACTTGCGACAAGAAAAGTACAGGCAAACGTCTGACGAACATGTGGCGACCGTTGGGCGAACATTTGCGACCTTGAACGAACCCTTACAAATCATTCGCACAAAACATTCCCTGCCTTCGAAAACATTCACAAATGTTTGCCGCTCAGTGGGATAGGGGCTTCAGAAAGGGATGAAAGGATGGCATTGTATGTGGGGGGGATAGGTGCTTCAGCACCCCAAAAATGAACTAGACATGCCTATGGAAAATACTTGATCAGAATGTTAATCTGTTTCTCCACCATCCATTGCTTTAGTCAGAATGAACAAGTGATGACTTACTAACTGAATGAATGAAGCTTTTGAAGCTACACTTGCACCATTTAAAGTATGAAATTGTCCAAACAGGGTGAAACTTGTCTGAGGCCTTTATCTCCTGCACTACATGCAGGTGGATGTAAACATGCATAGCTGTATAGAGAGATAAGAGCTTCGCTTTGAGGTTTTATCACTCACACACAGAATAAGGTAGCTTTGCTGGACCAAACCTTCGCATCTCTGGAAGGTCTTAGATTAAACTGAAGCCCGCACAACCATCAAAAAGATCATTAAAATGGGTGCTCCGGTTTTGAAAATATCATTACGCTTTGCAGGTAAACAAACATACTTTTCATGTATTCATAACACTCAGAAATAAGTGGCAGAATTGTTGAAACAGCAATTGTATGGACTAAGACGGCAATGACAAAAAAAAAAACAAAAAAAAAAAACAATTGAACATTTTTTTCTAATTGTCTTCCAATTTCTAAAATACTAAATGAATTCTGTCTGGAATTTCTCTTAATGCCCTTTTTCTTTCATGAACCTTTCCTTTTTTTTTTTCTTTTACAGCATACCTTTCAAGTCAACATGGATCATTGCCACACAGCATATGCATTGTTATTTTCTCTATGTCTTCGCTGTTCTGTTTTAAAAAATGCATATGTATTCCAGGAGCTGATTTGTCTTTCTTCATGTGAGATTGCTTCACTGAAATCCTCATTATGTCAAGTGCAATTATCTTATCTTATTGTTCTCGTCTTTGTGCATGTAAGCGTGTGTGGTACTGCCGTGCGCATGATTTATGTACTTGTCAAGATTGGCCGAGAGGCTGTACTTCAAAAACCTCTTAACTGAAGATTGACACCGTTTCTGTCCAGACCCACATGTTTTATTTTTACAGTTTCTTGCGAAGTGGTATTTGGGCTCAGGTTACCTTTTGTGATGGGTTTGACCATGACGATACCAGTCAGAAAAGAAGATGTGTCACTGTGGAAAGCACTCACTCTCCCTCTCTCTTGCTTTCTCTCACACACACACACCCACGCATGCACACACACTCGCGCACACACACACATGCACACACACGCTCGCACACACACTTCCTGATAGACAGATCCATCCTTTCAGAACTCGGCCTAAAGACTTGAACCTTAGGTGTGTCTTTTTTGTTTTGATTCCCTCTGTATTACCGCTGGTATCTTTCCAGCTCAAGTTCAAAAAGTGAAATGCTTGCAAAACACATAACAGACATGTCTTCAGGCCTGCGGTTGGGCTTTCCCCGGTGTGTTCTAATTACAAGTGTATGAGGATCTTTTCATGGGCTGAGATGGCAACAGCGAGGTGCATTCAAGAGTTCTTCCGTAATTAGCTGAGGGATCATGTTGTAAATCTCCTTCTCTGGTGAAAAGGAGCGAGGCACAGAGGAAGTGGTATTTTATCAGCGTTCTCACATCCTTCCGTAGTCCAGCAACATGTAAAAAATGAAAATTAATGACTGATAAACATTTTCAACATTTGTAAGCCATACTTATATCGCACAGGTTGATGTTGGTTTGCTGATGTTGAGTGATGTTACTGTGATCATTTAATACACATAACACCAATTAACAGAAATTGTCTGTTGTATGTCAGCAATGTATAGTTAAAGTGGTTCAACACCCACAGTGAAAGCACTAGCACCAGTGTAAACTGTGACAATAATCACCATTGTGTAATCCCAGATCAGCAGTATGGCATTACGACCGCCATGCTGCTTTAAAGGGGGAAAAATATTTGCAGTATGTTCTATGTAGCCCCACGACTCTGAACACGGCATTCTGATTAATATTGCATATGTAGAATATGAGTTAAGCAGTAAAATGTACCAGTTTTTGTCCATCTCGCGGGAGGCCATTTGGCCACTCGCTGTCAACTGAACATTACATCACAGTTGCTCAGAGCTCAGGTAATAACCAGTCATGGCCCTGCTTCAGAAAACAGGTGAGCCGTGACTGGTTGTCTCCTGAGCCCTGATCCACTGTGATGTCATTTTCAGCCGACAGAAAGTGACAAAATGGCTGCCCCTTTAGACTACGGAATGCTAAAAACAGCTGGATTTTACTGCTTAATTCATATTCCACAAAAGCAATACAATTAAAAATGCAGGAGTTAGACTAGTGAAGGCCCATAGAACATATTATTGTCAGGAAAATTTTGGGGTTGACTTCCTCTCTAAATGTGAGAGTTCTGAGGCAAACAGCGGATGGAATGGACCTGATAACCTGCATTTACCTTTTAAACAAGCGCCACAACACCCACACACCCATCCTTTCCAGGAATTACCTCTCAGATTTTGACCCTGCGTGCAGCACCCTGTGCATATGATTCATTGGTTCAATATTCTGTCAAGAGACTGCATGCATGGCTGCAGCCAGTCTCATGTCAGACATGATGGGCCTCTCAGATAAAGTACAGTCCGTCACGCCTGTCATATTCCCTTTTGGTCTGTTTGAAGATGGAACTCTAAATTCAAACTGAATCTGTTTCGGGACTTGGCCAAGAGGTGGGCTGCACTCTGGACTCGTTAAATACATTCAGATCATTACTTGTGTTTTAAAAATCAAAACGACTGCTCTGAAAAGGGACATTTTGCCTGGATGGAAAATAGTTACGATACAACCTTCCCATGATGTCGCATGTCTGTTTCATCACAAAATCAGCTGAATCAGGTCTACCTCTTTGCTCTTGTCCTTTGGCTTTTCCCTAATCTAGATCGCATGTGCCACATTTACAGTATTTTGGCTTCTAAGAGCTGACATTCAATGCCTGTTGCAGGTCTTAAAAAAGAGAGAGCCAGCATGCGGAAGCCCGGAGCATGTGGGATGGCAGCAGTCTTGGTCTGTGTTTTGATCTCACAAAGGTAGCTGCAGCATGCCTTGTTTATTTATTTGCTTAAATGAGAATTCAATACAGTGTTTGACCTTCTTTTTAGTTCTCCTACAAAGTACACATGCTTTGGGGTTCATAGAGTAAAGTGGAAACTTTACTTTTCATTAAAAATCTACTTCCTTTGAGTACAATAACACTTGCAAAGATGCCAGTAGTATGTGGAGGGACTGTGCTGCACAGCTTGTATTTGTATTGTGCAGGATTAACGACCCCCCTGTTTGGTCACGGGCACAGTGAGATATTAAACATTAACTTTGAGTAATTATTCAATAGCTGGATCTCTGTACAGCTATTAACTAACATCTTTACAGCTTTGGGCAGAGTGAAGTCAATGCCAGTGTTAATATTTACCTGGCAGCCACACCACAATCCAATTGCAATCGATGCAGTGTGAAACAGACACAGATGATAGTGTCACATCAGTTGTGTATTGGTAATGTGCACGTGAGAAAACAATCCGGGGGTGTGACGAATGTTATGATGCACAGTTAGTGTATTTTCTTTTAGAATATTGTCCAAAACATTTTAGGGCAAAGCTTTGATGGTTCACTTTTTTTGCAGACCTCAGTGGATAACTTTTAAGAAAGGCGTGCTTAGTCTGCTGTTCTTCCTGAGGTAAATATGTTCTCACGTGTTAATATCCCCTCAATGACTTGCATACATTGAAACTGTTGTGATTTGCTCGTGACCGGGTTAAGTATTGCTTTGTATGTGCAACTGTGGTGGTGGCGTTTCCTGTCAACAGCCTGGCTTTGTCGCCCATGTTCAAGGACGAATTGCAGACAGAACTACTTGAAATGAAGTTCTTCTTCTACAGTATTCCAAAGCCTGCTATCGGTCAAGGAACTTTTCACTTATCCCTCTTCGCTATACACCAATGTATGTGATGTCAGCAGATACTTGTGCCCCACAACATACCAGATAAAAAGTTGTACCGTTCTTTTTAGCATTTCAGCGAGCTTTATACATAAGTGTTTTCTGTCATTTTCTTCTGACTGTAAATTTCAACTATACAATGGCTATAAGGTCTACACACCCCTGTTCAAATGGCAGGCTCTTGAGGAAACATTTCCATTTTAACCTTTTTGAGACGGTAAGTAAAAATAAAACACTTCATATGGTTGCAATAGTGTGCACATCCTGTTCGAAATGATCAACGACAAGAAACCTTATAATTTTCATCTCGTTTTTGCTTGGGGTCTAAAATGTCCATCGATTTTAGCCCAGTCTTTACTTAATGAACTACATTTTGGTTTCATCTCCATCAGTCTATGAAAATGAAATTGATTTAGAGCTCATTTCCTTGTCTGTTGAGTAGAACAACCTTTGGCTAAGGACAAACTGGCAGGGTTTACTTTCTGGACCTGGATTTAACACCTCTATCAGATAGAATTTGCATTTTGTCCATCAATAGGTTTCATTAAAGAGACGGTTGATCGGGATGAACACTGGCAGTTATATAATAGGTGTGTATGTAAGGATGTATTCACACCTGTACTGTTCGGTCCACTGTAAACGGACGAGGCTTCGTTTCCCATACTGGTTTGGACCTTTTACGCAGGTGTGAATACTCACAAATGAATCCTGGTGCAGATCAAGCAACCAAACCGAGACCCACTTTTTGAGGTGGTCCCAGTACACTTACAAACTGACTCTGTGTGGTTCGCTGCAGGTCTGAATACAACCCACTGCCGATCTGCACCCAAAACAGGATACGTGTGACTTTTTGGGCTGAACAAGCCACCGTGGAAAATATTAGCCCGTACTAAATGCTGATCATACCTGATCATTTGTCTTCTGTTTAGCCATGTCGCTGCCAGCAAGTTGTTGGGTCTAAGCATGCAGAGTCCACGCTCCTGCGGGTTACTGCATGCATTTGCCGACGCTGTTCTACAATTGAGAAACATAGCGTTGCGAAATGAATGAGCTGCTCTTGACACTCAAAATGATTTTGAAGCTCTCATAACAGCACAAATATGCAGAGCAGGAATGCAGCATGTAAAAAATTGCATGTTTGTGCTCTCTGTACTGCCCTCGTCATTACAGTCCAATGAGTGCACCGATTGTCACATGCGGCAATGTGTTTACAGAATATAGTTCACCTGCAAAAACTACAGTGTGAATATGAACTGCATCAAACAACAAAAAAATAAATAAAGTGGACCAAAGGACATTTATGGTGTGACTACACTCTAAACATGTCATTCACCTCCCTGAAAAAGTCAGTTGTGATTTCATGGTTTTTTTTTTTTAAATGACTACATTCAACACATCTTGACGACGGCCATTATTTATGGGCGGAGACAGCTTGTTTCAAACATCATCCTGATTATGTCATTGAAGGAAGGAGGCAAGACTGTAATATTGTTTCCTTGCTCACTTTGCCACATTGTTGTTACCTACTGTCTGAAAACGGTGACTGATCATCACCACAATTCATATGCACAGCTTTACTCATGTCCCCTCCATCCTGTGAAAATATAAAAGCCATCAGCAGAATATTTTGTATTTTATTGAGATTAAATGTGAGCTCCGAAGAGGAAAAGCCGTTATCACCTCCACAAAATCAAAATATTGTGTCGACCATTTGAATATTTTTACAGGTTGAACTGGACAAGAGTAGGGATGTGCACATGAATTTTGGTGGCGATTGGTTTAGTTTTCAGATATTTAGTGGCAGAAAGTAGTCAGCTGCACATTGCTTATGCAGCCAAAGTTAGTGGGGCGAAGCTGGCTTCTGTCTGGCCAGAGATAGACCTCCAAACCGCTATAGGAGTGAAGTACATCCCGGATGGAAAATAGGTCGTAAGCCGGTATGACATGCGCTCATTGATGTGGCCGCTGAGAGTGCGTCAATGTTGCATAGGCAGCTGATGCAGATGTTGGCTTGGCGAAGTTTCAAAGTTGCACTTTGAAAAATCCGGCACATTTATGACCAGGGTTCTAAATTAACTCTTTTGATCAGAGGTCATCATATTGGCTATTGACTCTCTAAAGTTACCAGCTAAACAGAATTTCCACCAGCTATTTTTTTTTTACCTCTGCCGTTTTTATCCACTTTGAACTACATTCACACTATCTCTGTTCATTTCTCGCATTGGTTGCACCTTAGACTGCAGCATGAAATATCACATTTTTACAGTCAATCGTCATATTAAACGCCATTATGTAGCATTACGGCACAATATTTATTGGAAATGTAGGAGTCACCGCTAGGGTAAAAATGACTGAGAGCAAAACATAGTGGAGCATAGGGTTGGCCATCATTTGAATTTGAACGATTCTGGTTTCAAACAATTCTCTATTTTGATTATTTTTGGGGTGTCTAAACTGTGGCCATTTATTGTCATGTTTCGGTTTGGGACCAACAGGTGGCACTGTAGGGCTCTCCCTGCAGCTGCACACCTGTTGGTTGTTATGTAATTAGTGCTTTAAAAGGACTCCCAGCCCGAGCACTCGTTCTCGGGTCATTGTTGCTGTTGGCTACTGTCATGTTTGTTTGTTGCTGCCATTCCGTCCACGTTTGTCATGTTTTTGGTCATGTTTTCTGTTATTGATAGTGTTTTGCTTAAGTCATGGGTTTTGTTTGCTACTTTGGATTTGTTTCGTTATAGGACTATGTTTTGGATTTACCAGTAGTTTTCTGTGTTTTATCAATACACTTCTTCAAATACACCCTGCTCCTCCCTCTTGCCTGCTTTTTGGGGAAAAAGAACACCACACCCAATTGTTTCAATCATCTTATTCATTGATTTTGAATGAAGGTATCTCAAGATGAAACCTTTTATATGGCTGTTAATGAGCAGTGGTTCAAATAATGAAAAGAACTAAACAATTTTATCCTTGACTTTAGAAATTAAGAACATTTAAAAATCAAATCTTTTTGAGGTGATACCAATCAGCTGAAAGTCATGTGATCGGCCCCGGGTTTTAACCATGTCCACTGGATGCCTCAGAAATGCGCTTGATGTGATTGTGACCAGACTCAATCGCTGGTACAGCGGTGAATCTGGTTTTCCACGCTATAATTTATGGTGATTTATCTATACACATTTCCATTCAAATGTTGACCCAGAATTAAAGCGCATATTTAGTGTGATGACATTCCTGGTTGAGTTAGGAGGAAGTGATCGAACAGCATACTGCATGTTCATTGTCGTTTCATCTTTACCTGCGTGACAAGACACCAACAAAACGCAGCACACGCAAGCAGCATGTTGCTAGACTTCCATTGATAATCAATTGGGCCTCATCATTAGGCTAAGAGATATTTTATGGCCCACACCTTGTTAAAACAGCAAACCATCACAGAGAAGTCATTACTCCATTTGTTCGGCTGTGTGTGTTACCTGTTTAGAGGGGCCCCCGGTGATAGAAGGAACTAGTCCCGTGGGATGCATGACTGGAGATCAATAGGCCCAATGTTTGAGTCACCAGCCAACCCTGAGATGTTTGGGGATTCATCATTTTTGTTTTTGTTTATTCAAGTATCAGGTTAATCTGCTTTAGAAATGTCTGCAAGAGGCCTGACCTCTTCCCAAAAGCGACAGCTTACCCCCCTTCTCTGCTGATGAGAGCTCTGCCTGTCCATACTGCACGGGGAAAATCCAGCAATGTATGCTTTATCTCTTAGGATGTGTTATCTACCTGGTGGCTTTAAGGTCCCGTTCACACCAAAAGAATCGCCTTGGGATGAAAAGAAGATTATGTTTTGTGTGAACTGGAGCGCTGCCCTTTGTTGACACTTGTAGCCGTCTGCTTTATGTGGCACTTATAATTTGACGATTTGCATTTCACAATGCTCAAGTTTATGTCTTTGCAGGGAATTGTCTTTGAAGACTTCAGATCTTTCTTACAATTTCCAAACAACAACCTGGATGATTGTACCTTTGCTAACTGTTACATTGGTCAACAGGGCCGGAGTGGGACTGACTTTCAGCTTTGGCGTTTCAGGGCTCAGAGCTGCCCACTTTAGTTCCCAACGTTTTAACCGCCAGCAGTGCAACAAAGTCCCAAGCCGTGCAAGACATTTTTCAATGCAATGAGGACTAATGATTGCTTAAAAAAGGAGGTGAAAAAAACATGCAAATACACCACTCCATGTAACGAAGCCAACTGTATCAAATAGGAAAATTTTAGCTGAGGTCTCTTAAGGTCATTAAGGTCATCTTAATAAAGATGACCTTGATCTTGACCTTACCGGAAGTCACATTCTCATTTCCCCATGAGAGCTCTCAGAAATAAGGTGGATAAAATGCTGCATCCGAGGAGGGTGGTAGGTGGGACTTTTCAAACTCCTGACAAGGGAAATTGCACGACAAGACAGAAGACATCTTTGAACTGTGAGGTTCAAGTTCTGAAGTCGGAAAAAAAAGGACCCCGAGTTCACAGACCTATTTCAATGTGATGTTACTCGATAATGGCAACCCCAGGGTGGGAGACCCAGACCGTTAATGGCAAAACACAACTGACAAGATTCCAAACATATATTTAGCTTTATTTATTTATTATTACGGTACATTAATTTAGTTGTTCAATTAACACAACGTGATTTGTACTGACTGTGTGAATGAATAAAATGCTTTGAAGATAAGATATTCCTTTATTTATATAAATGGAGGAAATGATGAAGGTTTGCCGGAGCTCAGTTGTGATGAACATGTGTTGTGAAAAACCAGAACAACAAACAATTTATTGGAATCAGCCATCTTTGTTGTTTACATTCACCTCAAATGCTTTGAGGATGGAACTTCGACCATCCATCCATTGTCTGAACAGCTTATCCTCACGAGGGTCGTGGGCATGCTGGAGCCTATCCAAGCTGAATTCGGGCAGTAGGCGAGTACACCCTGAACTGGTTGCAAGCTAATCTCAGGGCACACGTAGACAACCATTCACCAATCACACTTAGGGAGAGTTTAGACCGTTCAATCAACCTACCATGGAATTTGGGAGGAAACTGGAGTACCCGAAGAAAACTCACTTCTGCACTGCACGAGGAGAATATGCAAATTCCAGACAGGTGGGGACAGAATCAAACCCCTTCTCTCTGCACTGTGAGGCCGATGTGGTGACCAGTGGAAAAATCAGACTTCCCGCCTTCCTCAAATGCGGTATAAAATCTGTGGCCGGCAACCATATCACGTTATCATCCTACAATGCATTGGCAATGTGAAAAACACAGCGGCCGCTATATATGAAATTATGTTGAAAACAAGCAAGTGTTTTTACAAGAAATTAACAATCTGTTTAATAGTAGAGGTCAGCGGTTGTATTTTATGAAAGCAGATTTATCGAATGCTGTTAAAAGAGGAAGATTAAGGCAGGTAACAATGAGATTGGTTTGCTATTGAGATAAATGCAGATACCGCTGCAGTTGGCTTGCTGGTTTTGGAAATGATTCGCCTGAGATTTGCTACTAAATCTACATCTACAATATATTCTCATCTGGGAAGGCCGCAGGAAAGACATGAAACCTGGGCTTGGGTTATCTGTAATTACAATCAATAATGGATTTCCAAACCGTGCAACTCTACAAATGGACGTGTATGAAGTGTCAAATGGAGACAACTACACTACCAACCAACGTGGAACATCACCACCATCTACTGGATTAAAATAAATATATATTGAAATTTACAGCGCCCCAAATAGGCTGAACACTGAACTTTATATTTGTTGTTGTGACCTTTTTCCCAACGACTATAAGACTCGTTGCTTAGCAATTACTGGAAAGACACTTTTCCAAGAGCTGCTAATTGTTTTTTATAGATGGAATGTAATGAGGACGGGAGTATTCAACTACAAATCCCAAGGACCCCTTGTAAACGCAAATTTGTTCAGGGATCCAGGCGTGGCGCTACACCGGGGCGACGGGGTGCTATTGTAACGTGAGAAACTTATTTTATCAGGAAAGCCACTCCCCACCCCATTTTACATTTTGGATTCATTTAAATTGTTTTTAACATATCAAGAACTTCTTCTCATCCAATCTCTTATTACATGTTTATTCTGCACCTATACTTCATCTGTGTTTGGGATGGGTGGAGAGGGTAAGGGTGTCCGGAGTCTTAGTTTGCGCTTTCGGTTCAAGAAGTTCGAGTACTTTTATAACCAACATGCATGTGCTGGTTATCATCCCTTCATTAAAAAAAAAAAAAACAAAACTATAATCTCCATTATTTTCTCCCCTATCTCACACACACACACACACACACACACACACACACACACACACACACACACACACACACACACACACACACACACACACACATTAAACGGTGACTCCCCCAGCCCCAGGAGAGAAAAAAAAATCGGTGCCTTGCCAGTTTGTGTCGCATCTCGGACCAATGCGGGCAATGCCGCATACAAACATTCTCATTTGTGTGCACTTGATTATATGACTAGCTTCCCCAATTACAGTTTTTTTCCCTTCGCCTGAGCAAATCTACGGCCCCGGTAGAAGGAGCTGTCCCGTCCGCTTGGAGTGTGCCGATACTTAAAAGAGACACACCATCTGGCGCTAAGAACACAGCTGATTGGTTGACAATCCTGTGAGTTCAGACAGATTGTCGTTCAGCTGGAGCTCGAAGAAAAAAAAACAGCTTGTTTTAAACTAATTGTCGCCTACGCATTTTCATTGGATCGAGGCTGCTTTTTTAAACGTTGAAATGTAATTGCATTCGCTTGACTAAATTTCATTTGAGGAAGAACGTGAGGATGTAATATCGACCGTTGATTTGAAAGGATATTGAAGTCGCTAATGTTAGCTGGTGTTGAATCGCTTATTAAAAGAGGCTAGTCGGCTAGTATTGTAGTATGTTCCAGTTAGCTTCATGGCAAACTCGGAAGTCAGTTTGCGAATGATTACATGAATATTTATGTCATGGTGATTCTCGTTAACAACTTTCACTAACATCGTGTGTTAGCCTCGCGCTATCCGGGTTTAGCACTGCCACTAAGCTACCTCTATCCATTTGTCTCCAAGGTGACGGTGCTTGTGCTTTCGTGCATCAATTTCCGCTTGGTATCTATCAGCAAGACGTGTGCCACTATCGATCATTCAAGATCAACCGCGGTGTTATCTGGAAGACCTTACTGTGGATGACAGAAGTAATGGTGCTGCGTGGCCGCCGCCGGGCGGGCCGGTGTTAGAAGCCGGGCACACAGCGGAGTAGGTCGGTCTGGAGATGCCGGAGCGGGGATGCCGCTTCTTGAACACAATGTTGTAGTTGTGGGTATAGAAGAGTGGATCTACCTCTCTGACTCGGCACTTGGACTAGGGAATCAACTTTTCTGCCCAACCTGCAGTGGCACATATATGGATGGTGGGGTCGCAGTATGCCCACCCCCTCATCTACCACAACAAAACAGACTGGAGGGAGCCGCTGTGCAGGAGAGGGGCCCATGTTTGCCAGCTCTTCCTCTCCTCTTAGCTCCTCTTTCCGGTTTGTCCCGGCTTTCTTTCTGGGTGCAGTGGCAGCAGTAGTGTTCCAGCTGTCATGGGGAGGCTTGTCCCTTACCTCTTTCTTCTTGAAGCTCTTCATTTATGTGTCATTCGCCCTACTGTGTTTCCTGGCTGGGAGCTTTGTTCTGCTTGTCAGGAAGAGTCCTCTCAAAGTCAGCTGCTTTGACAGACACAGGAAACATTCAGTCCAACAGCTGGAGTTCTTCAACAAGCTCATGGTAAGATGTTCCTAGTGTCTCAAAGACACAGGTTCCCTCCTTCCACCAACCACAACATTCGGTTCACTTCCACAATCAATTGCAGTTATTCCCAGCCCGGGTGCTTGGCTCACTCGTGTGCCGCTAGAGATGGTCAGGGGGTACTGTGCAAAATGATCCAATTTTATGAAAAGCTTTTTTTGATAAATTACAAATATATCTGTTCATTTCGGCAGAACAATGAAATGCTCTTCCAATGGATGGCGAAGAGTACAACATATCTCTCTATCCACCTGTTGCCATTCATGCAACAGAATAAGTCATGGCTTCCTGTTTGTATATTAGTTTTCTGTTTGATTCAACGGGCACAGGTTTCACACACTGGGTTGGTCAGTTTACAAGTAAATCATAATTTCAGTATTCATACTTTTTATGACAAATTGTGTGTCGTGTGCTGGTAGATTTTTCTATTGTAAAAGAGGCTTGGCTCAGTCAAGGTTGGTAAACACTAGTCTAATGACTTCTAATATAATCAGTAGAAAATTACCTATAAATATGTTGTTGTAGTTTGCAGTGGAGTAGACCTGCACAGCATCAGACTCAGTCAAAATTTTGCCCCTCTTAGTTGAATGAGGTAGATTTTAGACATACAATGCAGTGCCCTTCTACACCACTGCAAATAACACATATTGTATGTATCTTAACTTGGTTGGCGTGCCGATTAAAACTAACAGATATTGTAATTGCAAAAGCTGTTTTAAAATTTTTCACACAAGTATTGATGTCGGATATCGTCATGTGGTGCTGAACTGAACTAATGCATTGGTTTCAATGAGCTCGGTATACATTTCTTCAGGCTTTTACTGAAATTGCTGTGTGAAAAGAGACCACATGCATTCATCAACAAAGAACAGGCTTGTGCAATTTGGTTGAATCATTCTAAGAAAAGTGATACTGTCTTCGCTGTCTTGCTTTTATGGGAAAGCAGTGGCTTTGTTTGTTCATTCCTCTGCTCAATGACTTATTCATGTTGCTTCTGTGGAAAAGGAAGTCAACATATTTCTTTTACTTTCAGTCTTAGACATTGTCAATTGCACATTTTTCGCTGTAGCACATTTCCCCCAATGTTTATATTGCTCTTTTACATTGTCACAGACTGAAGGGAATGAACTGATGTTAACTGTTTTTTCAGACTCGATTTTCTGCCCCAGTTCAAGAATTGAGCCAGAGTCGGAGGGTGGTGGTATCACACAATTTGGACAAAGTCCTCAAGGAAGGTAAAGTAAGAATGAAGTTATTTTATTTTTTTGTGTGGCAGTGCGCAGGATGAAACTGAAGTTGTACATCACCAAACTTTATATCATTAAAGACACTATAGCAGACGCATAATTGTAGCAAAATATATTCATCATTCTCTTCAGGAACATCTACTCCGTATACAGTACTCCCTTTGCTGTGTTTCTTGCATTTCTTATTCTTATTTATTATGATAAATGTTATGCAAATGAAATCGGCCAATGTATTTGTCCGTGTTTCTATATCTTAAATGTTAACTCCAGCATAAAATCAGTGTATTTGCACTTCAGTAAAATGTCACTCCTGACAATCCTCTTTTCTATAATTCATCTGCATACACACTAGTTAATTCAATTTGTTGTGAAGTGATTAATCATTTAATCAGCGCTTTTCTTTTAACTTTTTTTTTTCTACACCCAAATGATGGTCGTATGACTATGAACAAAATTGCACATTCTGACTACTAGTAGACACCTTTTTGTGTTACAACTTTATGCTGAGCAAATGCCAAATGTGTTACACTGGCTCTGCTAAATGTCACAACAACCTCAGCTTCTAAAAAAACTGCTGAGTGATGGATCTTTGCTCCCCCATGTCATCATAGCCAGACACTATTTTAACACGCCTGCAAAATGAGTTGCGAAACTAAGAATCAGTTGCCTTCCTCATTTACACAATGGGTGTGTATTTTAACCTGCTGTATGTGTTTGGAAAAAATACTATTGATTATCATTAAAAAAAATACACTACTGTCAAGGTATTCTTGTTGTCATTGTAACCACAATGAATACATCTCCAGGTTTAAAGTTTCGGTCAGAGTATAGTTGGAGACCCAACCTTCTGTTCGTATTGTGCTTTACAACAATAATAAACAGTATTTATAATTCGTGTGGATAAAATTCATCGAGTGGGTATGAATAGCATGGGCGTCAGTGAATGGGGGGTGATGGATGTATATTTGGACACGCTGACCTTTTTAAAATGCCATCATAATGCCCAGACTCAGATATGTAATTTTCAAGCAATGGTAATAATTTACCGACCCTGGAGGTGTCTGATGATTTGAGATTTTCAAAATTAAAGTCAAAGGTGCTTTGTCCTAAATTGTTCAACACCTCTAGACCATGAAATAAATCTGGAATTCTGAACTTTTGTGTCACATTCATCGTTTGATCTGAAACCCAAATAGTCTTCGGTATACAACAGAAGCAAAAGAATTGACCTAGCCATTCCAATCATTTTGGAGGGACCGTATTTGGCTAACTAGAAGCATATTCACTTGTTAAATATGTGTATCATTATGCAATTTGTGTCAACTCTGATGTGAATATATATTTAGGTTACTATCTCTTGTGATATTTTCTGTTCCCAAATGTGCTAAAGCTTGTATTTTCAGCCACAAAATATATTTCATTAAGACATGTTGTCTCCCCACAGTGTTGGACTATGCCTACAGAGACTACATCCTGTCCTGGTACATTCCTTTGAGTCGTGATGAGGGCCAGTTGTACTCCATGCTGTCAGAGGACTGGTGGCAGATGATTGGGCAGTTGAGATGTCGACTTGCCGATATAGATCTTGTTAACGTGGTGTGTTACGACACCATCCGAATTTTACATACACACTTCACTGGCCTCAAGGCTGCATCTGCAAGGTACACACTTCTACCAATTCATTTATGTTCATAAAAACAAACAAAAATGAAAAATGTACAGAACCTGCAAGGTAGTGTGGTAGAGTAAACCACTGGTGTCAAAATCAAGGCCCGGGGGCCAGATCTGGGCTGCCATATCATTTTATGTGGCCCACAAAAGCATATTACCGGTATGTGCATTGACTTCATGTTTCTTGCTAAAATACCAAATTAGCAAATTAGCTTCACTTTTAACAACATTGAGATGTTGCAAGCATTGTTTACCAAGCAAAAGTACTTATTCATTAATTTGTTGAGTGTAATATGAGGCGATCATTTATTTGGGTGCACAGTCATAACGGCCCTCTGAAGGAAACCGTAACTGTGACGTATGAGTTTGACCCCTTCTTAACTTTCAAGAAAAAGTTTGTTTTACAGTGTTGCGGTGGAGTGTGCTGGTCGAATGTAATAAAGTAACTGTCACCTAATTTTTCCCGCTTTCATTCACTCTTTCCTCTGCTTATGTTAGTGAAGAGGAATTACATGATCATCGACGCTCACTTTGTGCTGACACACACATTGCCACCAAAACACAAAGTCCAAATATTCCCTTATCAACTAGTTTCATTATCATATAAAGCCAGGGAAGCCTTAATATTACTGTACTGCCTTCCCATTTGTGAAAATGGTTTGGAATTAAACGTGTCTACCGGAACTCTATGCGATGCTTGGTATTGATATCACTCGGACTTGAAGAAATTCATGTCAAGATGACAGAACCAATCCTGTTCCTTCTTCATTGTGTGTCTTTTATGTGTGGACAGACCAGATGAAGGAGCTCGGCCATTTCCGCTCCATCCATGTTTGGTTAGTCCGGTGTCAGAGCTGGCCTTCCTTCGCTGTGTAGCCAGAATACTGCTGCTATGTTTGTTGCCACAAAAGGATGCAAAGTCTCACACACTACGCTGCTGCCTCACAGAAGTGATCACTACGAAAGGTATTTCAACTTGTTTATCAGTCACTTCAATACTTAGAAGTTGTTAAAACAAAATCTGAAATCAAATCATGTGGTTTTGATTTTATTACAATGTTCTGTTCTTTGAGGGCAGTGATGTAATCACTTTTAGCAGCCATTTTGAGTAGCTAGTAATCTAATGCATTCGTATTTTGAAAATAGTAGTTTGACTAAAATTACTTTTCCAAGATTTCTTTTGCATTATTCAGTGATAAGACAACGCGATCAACAGACAGTATAAACCGCATTAGAATGTCTATCTCCAGGGCCGGTAACGGCAATTAAATACCTGTAGAAATTTGCATTATTTACATGGCCAGCTGGACCACTGTTTTGTCCCTTTACAAAGGAGTCAATAGTGGACAATTGCCACTGGATTATAGAAGTCGGCAACATGAGGCGGAAGTCATTGATCACCACACCAAATTCGGCCATGATCTGGATACATTTTCTTACAGTAGTTGCATGCTAAACAAAATGAAAGACTCCTTTTTTGTTTAAAAACAATTATTTAAGTCAAAAAGTCTGTAAAAAACATAACCTTTTTTTTGTGTGTGTGCGTGTGTGTTCTAGTTTTGAAGCCTTTGGTGGAGGTTCTTAGCGACCCCGACTCCATAAACAGCATGCTGCTATCTCAAATGGAGCAGCGGGAGCAGCAGGCTGAGCAGCAGAAGAAAGCTTACACCTATGCTGCCTCTTATGAAGACTTCATTAAACTGATATCAACTTCCACTGATGTCATTTTCCTCAAACAACTCAGGCATGACACCGAAATAATGCACAGCGCATGCACAATAGATCCTACTGTCCTTACATACTGAGTGCAGTTTACGCAAATATGTTTAGCAAACAGTGTTAACAGCTCATCTTTTTGCTGCTGTGGGCTGTTGTTGCCATGGGAGCAGACTATGCGTCTGAGGCAATATGAGAGAGCTCAATGCAGAAAAAGTCATGTTGCTGATTTGTCTCATTAATCCAATATTATTTGCTAACTTCAGTCATATTACTCAGATTCAACACTTTCTCATTACATTAGGTTGCAAAAGATATCAAATGATGGTTCATGTAATTTTTGTCATACCGTATTAAAGATCCAAAGACATCACACTATTTACTCAACAACCTTTCCTCCCTGCAGGTATCAGATAGTGGTAGAAATTATTCATGCCACCACCATCAGCAGCCTGCCACAGCTCAAGAAACAGAAAGGTACTATTTGTTGCTTTTCATCAAGGTGTTTTTTTTTGTCCCCCTTCAACTTCAGTCAGGCTTTTTGGCTTACTTTTGGTTCTGTCCTGTTAAATTTTATAGCGTCAGCTTTACTAAATTTAGAACCTAAATCGTTAGCCTCATCAAAGTTAGTAATATTTTGCCTCTGTGAATATGTTTCCATAAAAGAATCCCTTAAAATTTTAGGGCATCTCTGAACAATCCAAAAATGAGTGACTTAATGCAGTGGTCACCAACCTTTTTTGTGTCATGGACCAGTTGAGCCAAGTACATGCTGTTTGTAGACCGGCCACCATTTTTTTCATTGCTTTAAAGCACTAGTACTGACAACTAAGATAACTATAGAATAATTAAACATGTTAACATATTTTTTTTCATTCTACTGTAAAACAAATGTAAAATAAAATAACACAGTGAACTATTAAGACATGGACCAATCAGAAATAATAAATTCGCTGATAATTTTTAAGGTGTGATCTACGTACAGTGTTAGCATTGTAGCTACTTGCAAATGTGACTGATCAAAAGCTGTACAATTGATTGCTGCTTTCATCTGGTGACGGCCGGCTAGTTATTAGAGTGGAAACTGCATGACACTGGGGGGGGTCTCCAAACTTTTTGAAACTGAGTGCTACTACTTGATCACTGATCAATGCTAAGTTTGATACACATTGCTGAAATAACAAATGTGCTCAAATTACATTGAATAATATTACAAATTATTCATGCTAATCATTTATGTGAAGATAATATTCATGTTAATGGTTTCTCACAATAAGTGGGAAACGGATGCATATCAATATGCAACACTTTAGTTTGTATATCTTTGCCAGTGTTCACAATGTCCCATTCATTTTGTTCTACTTGCTGCCTGCTGGTGATCTCTATTCTTAACACATCCTGGTATTGAATATGATGACAAAAGATTTCACATTCATGTAAAATGTGTGAGGGTTTTCTACATTTTGGATCTATTCTGCAGAATTCAGTACTTCAAGGAAGTTCGGTCAGCAATTGGGTTTTGAACCTGCCGTGATGTGACACTGACTCCACACTAAGTAATTTGGTCCCACTCCCTCGGTTTGTCTCTGTCTCTCCCAGAGCGTAAAGGCAAAGAATCAGCAGCCATGAAGGCAGACCTGCTAAGGGCCAGGGACATGAAACGATATATCAATCAGCTGACTGTTGCTAAGAAACAATGTGAGAAACGAATCCGGCTACTCGGTGGACCAAACTATGAGAACAATGAAGATGGGGGAGCCGATGACAGTGATGAGCCTCTCAGCCAGAGGGTACTCTTTTTTTAAAATGTTATTATTATTAATATTATGTACATTTCTGACTAATCATTCTGGCTCATTTTACAGAATAAAGCCTGAATTATGATTATCTCATTGGACCAAATCCCATTTGCCTCATGTTAGCCTTTTTCTCATGTTCAGATTCTCCTGTTCGATGACATCATGTGCAATCCAAGTTACAGGGAACATTTCAGAGATTACATGGAGAGAGTTGATAGGAGAGCTCTGATAAGCTTCTGGGAATTGGTGGAAACACTGAAAACTGCCAACAAGGTGACGCACTTAACCAAATATTGACTATACTAACTCAACGAAAGTTTGAATAAAGTACAGTTAGCATGGGTGTGTCATTGTGCATATGTATTCAACAGAATGAGGTGCCCCAAATTGTTGGAGAAATCTACCAGAAGTTCTTTGTAGAAAGTAGAGAGATTCCGGTGGAGAAGTTTTTGTTGAAGGAGATCCAACAGAGTTTAGTTGGAAACAGAGGAACTGAAGTCTTTGTGAGACTACAGGAACAGGTCAAATTTCTACTCCTAAAACTATGAGCAATAAAGCCATGCAATGTCCAAATGTTCTTCTACAGTGTCAGTTCTGTCCTTGGCAATTTCTAGGTGGCTGAGACAATGAGGGAGCGTTACTACCCTTCCTTCCTGGTTTCGGATCTCTACGAAAGGCTCATAAAACGAGATGAGCAGCACAGCCAGTCACAGTGTCGCACTGAGGAGAAGGACGAAGGGGTGAGAAAACATTCCTCTTGGGGGTGTACAGATTTCAAGTTCTACGTCTTCAAGAAATATGTTTGTGTTGTGGTGTAGTGTCGGGCTCTAGATGCTGGAGAGGAGGTGTGTGATGAGGGCAGTAAAGGAATCAATGAACAGGCCAGCTACGCTGCCACTAAACTTCGCCAGCTGTATGACAAATTGGAGTATAAGAGGCAAGCCCTGGGCTCTATTCAGAATGCACCCAAACCAGATAAGAGGGTAAGGAAATATTAACAAATAATGAATGTTATTATAAGTAACTAGCTTTGTGAGGGTATGGATCGAATTATTACATGTGTAAATCCTCAAGGCCTGGAGGGCAGACCCGGCCCGCCACATCATTGTATGTGGCCTGCGAAAGCAAATTATGTGTCAACAAAATTGAAATCTTTGAAATTATGAATGCTTTTACTTGACATTTGCTGTCGGTTAGCATGCCGGCTAAACTGTTTGTGTGTTTCTAGATTGTGAGCAAACTAAAAGAAGAAATAGCGGCCATGGAGAGAGAGCACAGTGAACTTCAGCGACATATCACCAGAACTGACTGGTGGTGTGAAAACCTGGGTCACTGGAGCGCTACAATTACCACTGCGGAAGTAATTTCTTTTTGATTACAGTTTTGATTTATCATATACCTTAACATAATTAGCCAGCTGATGCCCCATATCATTCTGTGGGTAGGAACAAACAAGAAAAAATATGTCACTGGGTAGATTAGGTCTGGCAAACGCTTGACTGATTGCATGACAAATATTTCAGTTTTTTTTCCCACAAACAGTACAATCCCAGAATGTCTTTTATTTTGTTCTATCTAATGAAGCATCAAATACTACAGGTTTTTGTGAAAATGAATGTGTACCGTTACCATTTTAAAATGGTAAAATAATTTTTGACAAAATGAGTGTTGGTGGGTTTTTTTTTTCAGGCTACAGAGGAAGGCGGGGAAACTGTAGCTTGTTACAATGTGTGTGTCGACCTGTTGGAAGGTGAGGAGACCGTGAACAGCCGCTGGAGCGTCCAAAGAAAACTTACTGAATTCCATATGTTGCACCGCAAACTGACAGAGGTAACACAAAATCAAACACACTAATTCTAGTGATCACGTGGAAATATATTGCCAAGTCATTGGCAATACTTGTGGCGATAATGGTGATGTCCAATATCACTGCGACCATTAATAATTACAGCCTTGTTCTCTCAGTGTTTTCCATCTTTGAAGAAACTCCAATTACCATCCCTCAGCAAGCTTCCCTTCAAATCCATTGACCAGAAGTTCTTGGATAAGAGCAAAACTCAGCTCAATACCTTTTTACAGGTAAATAAAAAATATATAATGTACAGTCACACTTAGACCAGTATTCAGAATGCTACACAGCTATTTTTTAAGAATTAAAGTGCTTTTTTAAACAACTTGCTTTAGTCACATTTAACTCATTCACTCCCAAAGACGTTTTTAAACGTCTTTTCAGACTTGGTCCAGAATTGGCTGGTACCGAATGAGTTAAGTAGGTTTTTTAAAATATAGTTTAAAAATAGTTGTTTCCAGAAGGAAGCACAGAAAGATAAACTGCTCACCAAGATTCAACAAAAAAATTCTAATACAGTAGTAGTATAGATTCACTTCAAGTCAGTCTAACAGATCGATTGAGCTTGTTTGGTTCATGGCAGCTCAGTGGCCACACTGTCGCTGAGCAGTTCATAAAATTTAGTACATATGTTTGCAGCGTCTGCTGACAGATGAACGACTGTGTCAGTCAGAAGCACTTTATGCATTCCTCAGTCCATCTCCAGAACACCTCAAGGTAACCAATTTGTTCTCATTCTTTCAAAGAAGTAACATGTACAAAATCAGTTTTGTCATTTCTGTGGCTATTAGCTCACACCAACTTTTAGAGTTAATTTCTAATACGTTTTTTCAAAACAGATATAAATGTGTCATCAAGGGCGACCCTTCATAGAATTGATCGTGATACTCTAAAGTGATGAAAGATATCACCTTTACTAAGAGCTGTTTGTTTAATACAGTATACCGGTAGTATTAAATTGGTGTTGTATGACAGCAGCAATACAGTCCATTCATGTTATGCTCCTGTCTGATCTTTAAAGGTGATGTCCATTCAGAAGAAGTCTTCTTTCTCTCTGGCCTCTTTCCTGGAGAAACTTCCTGGGGATTTTTTTTCTCATACAGAGGTACCAACTCATACAGGCTCCCTGGCCATCATTTGGACTGTGAGTGCCGCATGTGCTGTTGTTGCTGTTTATAGGAGGAGGCAGATGACGACAGCGACTTGTCAGATTACGGTGATGAGACAGACGGAAGGAGAGATGCACTGGCTGAACCTTGCTTTATGCTCATTGGCGAGATATTTGAACTCAGAGGAAGTGAGTGCAACACCTCCTGCATCATATTTTGTCGCTTTTGTCACACTTTATTAATTTGAAAATTCTGTCTTGAATCAATTTTGTAAATCTCTATTTTTGTTTATGAACATTTAATTTAAATGCACATATTTCTGTTCATTCACTCAGTGTTTAAATGGGTGAGGAAAACCCTTATTGCACTAGTCCAGGTGACATTTGGACGAACTATCAACAAGTGAGTACAAGTGGAAAGTCAAAATGATATGAATAACATGTAATTCTGAACACGGTATCGTGCATATCCACTTGAACTTTTTGTCCTGCCCAACTGCAGACAGATCAGGGACACAGTGAACTGGATCTTCTCTGAACAGATGTTGGTGTGTTACATCAATGTCTTCAAGGACACTTTCTGGCCCAACGGGATTCTGGCACCACATGTCAATGTCCGAACTGATGCTGAACGCACTGAAACCAAGGAACGAGCTCAACAAAAACTACTTGAAAATATTCCAGGTAGCAAATAAATATTGTTAGGTCTTTATTTCAAAAAGATAGAAGGAGCGAAGTGAATTAATTAACTTTGTGATTTTAACATTGCTCTAAGTTCGAAACTGAAATGCAAGATGCACAATAACTGGTAGCCCCCCACCCCCTGTATGTATTTTACCTCCTGTATGTCAGATGCATTAGCAAATCTAGTGGGCCAACAGAATGCCCGTCATGGAGTCATCAAGGTCTTCAATGCCCTACAAGAAGCGAGTGCCAACAAACATCTTCTCTATGTAAGAACACTAGCTTTCTTAGTAAGGTTTTTTTTTCTTTTTGTCTGTGCAAGTGTAACTGGGGTGTTTTTTTTTTCTTTAAAGGTCTTGATGGAAATGTTACTGAAGGAAGTGTGTTCTGAACTCAGAGAAGAAGTTGAGAACATGTGAACAAGTACGTTTTTCCACTCATACTTTTTGTACTTGCTTATCTTTTATGCCCTCCCCTCCTTACACACACACACTCATCACAATAAATGTGTCTTTTCTTGCAGAATGTGCTGCCAGGATTGAGATGAAGGGATACCCAGTTGGAAAAACAGGGTTTGGAATTTGTTTCAGTGGTAACTTTCAAGCATTGTGACTTTATTCACCTGTTTATTTTATCATCTATCATAAGTGGCAACTTCAGGAAGCTTCCTATTGTTGCCTGGGAAGATGATGTCGTGATCCTTTGGAAACATCAATGAGGTCAATATTAGAGTCCACTTCTTGTACTTTTACATATCTTTGCACAGGTGGTAGTATCTCCAGAGCACACAATGAGCCTTGAAGATGATCCGAGTGTGATGGAGACATGATCAAAAGTGTTATTTTGTCACTAAGGACAGACAACAAAGGCATCTTAATAAAGTTGAGTTGTTTTTTTTTTTTTTTTGAGTGGTTGCATAAAAAATATCAATTGGGGGGGGGGGGAACAAAAATGTGCTATGTTGGCCTTTGTAAAGTTAACCGATCATTACCAACAAAGATAGACTGACAAAGCAGTGTTTGGCCCTTATGCTGATTTGATTTGTAAAACTTGGCCTGTGAAATGAGAAAATGTTGGCAATTAAAAGGCACTAATGTTAATTCTGGTAAAAATTGCAACTACAGTACTCAGATTTGTCTTATATTCACTCAGACAAGACTAACTACAGGTATGCGGTTCACATTTATTCCAGAAGACTGGAACGTTGTTCTTGTGTGAATTGAAACTGTGAGACCTCCTTCTTGATCATTAGCAGCAAACAGCAGATCTGTAGATCTGTATCACAACCAAGATTGTTTCTTAATCTAAAGCTAAGAAGGCAGCAACAAATTGTGAAAGTAAAACACTTGGTTGTTGAGTCATCATGTTCAAATTGGTTTGTGTAGACATTGATTCAATGCAGCAAAACAAATGAGGTTCAGGTTGCTTGTTGCCTTTGTAAAATGACAAATATGTTGAATGCAACCTCTCAACATTCCTGCTACACAAAATCTGAGCGACACTTGTTCTGTGATTGTTGTAAAGGCTTATAATTGTGCAATATAATGCCATGTAAAAGTCATTGTGATTATTTTATTTATAATTATTGATAGATTTTATTTTTACCAAAATTGTTTAGAAAGCATTTATATAAGGAATAAATAAATGGGAAAAAACCTTCACTGTGGTATTCATTCATTCATCTTCTGGACCGCTTCATCCTCATTAGGGTCGCGGGGGGTGCTGGAGCCTATCCCAGCTGTCTTCGGGCAGTAGGCGGGGGACACCCCGAATTGGTTGCCAGCCAATCGCAGGGCACACACAGACGAACAACCATGCACACCCGCACTCACACCTAGGGACAATTTAGAGTGGTCAATCCGCCTGTCATGCATGTTTTTGGAATGTGGGAGGAAACCGGAGTACCCGGAGAAAACCCACGCAGGCCCGGGGAGAACATGCAAACTCCACACAGGGAGGCCGGAGCTGGAATCGAACCCGGTACCTCTGCACTGTGAAGTCGACGTACTAACCACTGGACTACCGGGCCGCCTTTCACTGTGGTATTTTATTCTCAAAAATGGCCTGAAAAATATAAGCTCGACTAATCATCATGCTTTCAATGATGGGGAGACGAATGCAAATCATGTCTCTTTTACTCTCCACACAAAACTGATTTCTTCAAAAAGCAAGTCCCAAGCGCCCGTCCTTCATCCCTTGGATCCAAGAAGTGTCACACTACCGTCACTCCCTTAAAGATACAGGTCCCTCCCTGGTGATTGTAGAAAACCGCTTGATACAGTGTGGAAGAAAGGAGGAGTTGAGTATTGTAGTGTTGATCGCCCCAGCAGGCGTTGCCACCATGCGACAAGACAAGAAAATGTCAAACTAAAGGAGGTGCAGCATCATGCTTTCAAAATAAAAGCGTTCGTTGACAGTGAAGCGGTTTACCTACCGTGACTTCGTTCAGGTGGCGTCAATTGTTTTCCCTGTGATTCTTGTCGGCTCCAACTTCCAAGCAACGCCCAACAGGAGAACGAGTGGCGCTGGGACGACAGAAACTTTTAACACGCGCATTCCCCAATAATTTACGGCTCAATCGGTAAGTACCGCTTTTCATTTTAAACGTGAAAATCAATGTGCTGGTCCAAACCCCAAATAATAAACTGCCATGGGCGTTTTATTTTGACAAGTTATACCGGAATCTGATTTAACATTGGCGTAAATTTTTAAGACTAACATGGCGCCGCAGAACAGTTGCTAGGTACAAGCCGTTCTACAGGTAAGTAACGTTGCATATTACGAACTAATGATGAAGTTTGGCAAACAGCGTGAGACGTTAGCATCCACACATTTGATTTAGTGTGAGGTATTGTTTAGCCTTGCTGGTTTCATTGTTCGCTTTGACTGTTATATTCAGGCAAACAGGCTAGCTAAACCTTAAACTATGGGATTGGATTAGCTTGCACAAAATGCAGTAAACCTAATTGATCGTTCGTGCCTTCAATGTACTGTAATAGCTGCGCTGGCTACTATTTATAAATAAGTTTAACGCCGTGTGTAGCTCAATTGCTTACTGCTAGGTGCTTATGTGGTTGCATGACAACGGGAATTAAAGAGCCAGCAACCGCAATTGTTCATTTGACTGGTAATGAATGGACAGCACCTACTAATTAATTTGAACTAGACCAAACGGGTGTTTAACCCACCCCATTTGAAAAATGTAACTCGTCTGCCAGAAATCACTGGCTAGTGTGATTACTGGGTCATTCCATGCAATTTAGGCATCACCATGTTTGGAAAAAGCCACCACTTAGTTTTTAAAAAAAACTATCTGCATTTAGAAAGTCGAGATTATCTTTTGTGGCTCACATATAGACGACAAAAAATTTTCCACAACAAATGCATGCTCCCGCCTTTTGTACATGGATTATTTGACATTTGGGAGAGAGGGGCAATTCTGTTTTCGAGATAAACAAGGTGTCCATAAAACATATTACAAAATCAACTGATGATGATATATGTTGATTGGATTCGTTCTCTGCGTTCTGTGGTTTATCTCATTGCATTCGAGACTGTGTTTCACTACATTGGAAACTGCATGTCCTTGGATTCTTAAATTAAATGTTTTCATACCGTTGGATTGGAAGATGTGTACTAATGTTTCGGCCACCTCATTCACCAAGCATCACTCTCTGGGACTTTCTTCTGTAGGGTTATGATAAAGATAGTGTGCATTGAACAAAAAACTTCAATATCTACTCCTCATTTTAATCATCTCCACAAATGTGTCTATTCATTTGCTGTTATAATAAATTTGTGAAATTGTAAAGAGACTTTCTGGACATGTATGCCACAATGGTGTTTGGGCAGGTGTTATGTTAATACTGTACCTTTTGCCAGATTGAGATGGAAGATGAGCTCGAGCTCTTCATCAGGGAGCGGAAGGCAAGGGTGGCCCAAGATAGAGCTAGTTTGGAGCAAGATCCTCCTTACATGGAAATCCAGGTGTGTTGGCATATTCTTCAAAACCAGGCTATACTTTTCAAACTTTGACGATAATGCACATTCTGGTAATGCACACATTCTGATCAAATGGTTTTTTTTTTTTGTCTACAAACACTCCAATATTTGACATTATGGAAAGGCTGAACCCAATACTCTTCTGTATTATGTTTATTTTTATACTGTTGATGTGAGCCACTTTTGTAAGTAATTACGTATATTTTCATCTGACAGGCAAAACCTCTTAGAAGCTATGGGTCCCTGCTCAAGGAGAACATTCCGCCCAAGTTAACTGCACAGGAGAATGGTACATGATCATGAGGGCTGGGTGATGCACCTTTATTGTATCCAAATCGAAATATGGACATTCAAGCTATTAACATCGAAATGAGGATTTTATCAGTCACTTGACCTCGTCACACTTGTGTAGCACAGAAAGCTTACATGCAAGCCTTCTACCTCCGTGTTCGCCGAGGATGGTACGCTTATTTTGTGTTTCATAACATTATGTGACCATATTCAAAATTACCAGCGGATAAAATAGCAGAGCTTGTGAGTGAGCCTCACCTTTCAATATATCTATAATAATAATAACGTTCTCATATTGTTATCAAGATACCCGGCAAACATATCATGATAGTAAATTTTGGCCATATTACAGAGCCCTAATGACTACACACTAATCCATTGTGTTAAGGTTTCCAGCTTTCTGTGATGTCTTTATTGTTGTAAATTTAAAGGAACCACATCTGCTTATGGTTCATTTGGTGTGTTTCTATCAGAAGAAAGCAGCAATGTGGGTCTTCCCCTCGGTGTGGAGTATGAAAAGAAGAAAAAAAGGCTTCAGCATGAGCTCCGTATGGACTACAGACGCTACATTGCACAGGTGACAGATTTTTCATGCTTTCATAAAAGTCATGATCCATCCCAGTGACAATTCCCAAGTGCACAAATAATGACAGCCTTTCAACTCCCTGCCAAGTGAAAATTCCACTACGGCTTGTACCATTTGGAAAACTGAATTGATAAACTGGGCTCGACACTACGTTTTGCAGTGTTAGCACTGGTACGACCAACTTTTTCAGTTGGTCCCACCGCATAGGATTTGGTAGCAACCATTTTTGGAGAGGTATAGCATCATCATGTTTGCTGATCTCATTTGGAACACCGTATTTTTGTACCATGTAAAGATGGACTCAACACGTTTGCAAAATATTTAGCTGTAATAAGAACTGTTTGCAACAAGCAGCGGCTGACAAAACAGGTCAGTTGTTTTATGTAGCTTTAAAAGAAGACAAAAAAGGGAAACAGTACCATGGTAAGAAACTTAAAACATAAGTAAAAAGCAGTGAAATGATAACTGAAAGCTAAACAACTTGGAATTACTTTTAGTTGTATTACCGGTAATTCAACAAAATACGAGGATACCAATTATAATGCTTTTGATTACATAAAAAAAAATAAATTTTGAACATTTTTGAACCCAGAACAACAATTAAACATGGAAAATGTTTATCAATCAAATTGTACATTACATCCCTCTTTCTCTAGCAAAATGGTGTCCTCAGACAGCGCCCCCTTTCAAGGAGGGACGTCGGCACTCTGACAGACGCCCATAAGGAGTCTCACAGAACTCTTTCCCCTCCCGAGAGTCCCAGACGCCAGGTCAGACGAGAAATGCTTGCGGACCAGGAGTCAGAGGAGGAACAGTACACAGAGGAGAAGCTATCGGAGGTCACAAGTAGCAGGCGACTGGGGTTGGACTGCAGTTCCAAGAAGACACATTTCAACAAGGATGATGGGAGGTAGTTGTAACACAACTTTTCGCCTGTTTCTTTTTCTGTATGTTCTGTGTGCATCTTTTAATTAAGCTTTGGCATTTTCCCAGGGAGGAGAGTGAGAGTCCTTCAGGTTTTGCCGGCCAACATAGACGATCAAGAGCACTGAACACATCTGATGAAGCTGAATTTTCTACTGGCCTTTTAATTGGTAAAAAGGACTTGCATAACACAGTTAAGTTGAACCATTGCCAACAAGCTGCCCTGTGACCTTCACAGTGATTCTGAATAAAATACTCGGACAACCTCTTTTTTTCAGGAGAAATTGATACAGATGAAATCCTACAAAGGAGGAAAGAGCGCTACAGAGTGGAGCTGCAGGAACAAATAGCCGAGCAACACAGAAACAAAAAAAGGCAAGTGTTTTCACCACAGGGCTCTACACTAACTTTTTGTACGGGTTGTACTCATCGATTTTTGTATAAAATGCAAACTATCGTCCGATCCCGATCCGGTCACTCGCATCGATGTAAAGTCCATTTATGATTCACTTCCTGGTTTGGTCTCTAACATCTCAAGAAATGGGCAAATGATCATTGTTTTCTAAATTTAAGAAAAAGGTGTTTGACTTGTGACAAATGACTTTGATTGAACAAAATGATAATCAGTCTGCTTTCATGGAGGACTATAGAAATCAGAATATTTTGTGTTGAAAGACTGAAGTCGGAGCCTTTGGACACTTTTTAAGTTAAACGATGGATCTAAACGATGAGTCGGTTATCAAACGAGTGTTTAATTTTATAAACAATTGTTTTCCAATTAATTGTTGCACCTCCAAATGTGTTATGTTTAAGCATTTATTTATGTTGTATTCTTTGTACAGGGAGAAAGATTTGGAGCTGAAAGTTGCAGCAACAGGAGCAAACGATCCAGAGAAACAGGTCAGCATATATCTGACATAGGGTTTTACGATATATCGTTCGAACATGGTCATCGCAATGTACTTGTGCGCAGTAGTGACATCACCGGTCCTGCTATGTAGGAGGCAAATTAACTTTGTGTTGTCATCTACATTCAAGGGCTACAGGTACTGTATTTTCTGCGCTGTAAGGCACTTGGGATTATAAAGCGCAACCGATCCCACGCTGCCCGCACACAAGTCAGGCGAGTGTACCACTACACTATCAGCGACTTAGTGTTGGCGAATGCACATGTCAATTGGTGTCAGGCAGAACCCTTTCAGGTTCCAATTGGTTCCTGCTAATAATCACCACTAGATGGCATAGGAACACTAACAGCGAAACGACTCATTTGCCAACTCAATATAAAGAGACTGTGACACCATATGTAAGGCACATCGGGTAAAACACTGTCAGCTTTTGGGAAAATTGAATGCTTTTAGGTGCACCTTTTAGTGCGGAAAATACAGTACTTTTTATTCAATGATAGTGCATGAGTTCAGTTTGACAGTTTAACAAATTATGCTCCAACTAACAGGCAAAATGGTGTGTGTCAAAAAGTACCGTCAAGTGCGTTCATCCAACCTGCATATTATGAAAAGGCAATGTCACAATTCATTGACAAAACAGACAGCAGGAAAGCAGTCGTGGACAAATGAGCAGAAAAGAGTCAGTGGCAAAAAGTAAATACGTTTGGGCTGATAAATATATGGGGGCAACAGCCATTCGGAGCACAAAATCCTTGATATTGCCACAAATGCGTCAGGACAGAAACCTCCCCAAGTGGCCATATTTACATCTATAAACGCATGGCAGCATGTGACATGTTTTGTGTACATGCGTGTCACTCCACGGATGAGTTCCGTTCCCATTAAAAGTCACATTTGTTTTTATTACGTGAACGACCACACAAAAAAAATCTGATTGGGCATCATATCCTGCAGCGTGAACATAGCATGTTCGTGGGCGATGTAAATGACATGGACTCTTAGGTCCTCCACTCCATGTCACAAAGCTTTTGAATGACATTTAACTCCTAGGTTATCATCTCCTTGTCACAAAGCTTTAATAGAAACCCTCTATCAAAGTGATTCACAGAGAACTTAAGTGAGACGTGTCAGGGCAACCAAGACTTTGAAAAGAGGGGCTTCAGGACACAAAGAAGCGAAAGACAATGTCCATGACAGACCAAAGCTACAGAAAGAAGACAGCTGCAATCCTCAATCTTAGCTATGCAACCTTGGCAAGCGAAATGAGGTGATTTCCTTTTGTGGCCATAAAAAGACACTGTATGCTTCACTGTACTGTGTTGTTTTGATCTTGTAGTCAATGTTCTATGCATTTGTACTTAGTTTTCACAATGTTTGATGATTGCGGGCAGTGTCTGATGGTACCAAGCTGCAAAGAAAGCAAAGCACCATCTGGAAAATTCTTACCACTTGAGTTCAGGGGCAACTCAAATCCTCATAGCACCTGTCCTGTATGGACTTGTTGGCCACAGCAGAGTTTAGGCTTATTCAAGCATTTTAACAGGATCTAAACCAAACCTACCTTTACAAACAACTGAAAACTTTTTTTTGGAGAACGATCAAAATTGTTTGATTAAATTTACCCGTAAACGACTTTGAAAACCGTCAGTCAATTCTGATCATGTCTCTTCACCTGATACTGGTCGAAAGTGGACATGGACAGTGGTGATGCTCTCATCTATAGCAAACTTGTGTGTCTGTCTGTGCACATTAGCCAAACCGAATCAGGCAGTTTGGACTGAGCAAGAGAAAAGAGTCTCGGCTGTTGGGGCACTCCATGTTGGGGCAGAGCGAATCATCATCCAGTTTACCTAATCATGACAAGACCGGTGTTGGAGACAATCTGATGCCTGCACAGAATCAGCCCCATGTAGCCTTTCAGTCTCCATTGTTGGATTGCAATGGAGGTGGGCTGTCTCCCGAAAGACAGCCTTTTGGCCTCTCCTTTCCCAGAGTGATGGACACTTCCAGGTATACATTGTGTTATTTACTCGTCACTTTTTTATGCCTCGTTGCTGGGAAACATTTTTGCTATTCAAGGTTTATTAACCAGAAGAGATGCTCATCCTGATTAGGTTATGTGATTGCGGAGGGAATACTCCGCCCCCCCCCCCGACCCCCCTTTTTTTAAAACAATTTACTTTTTTTTAAACATGGTATAGTACTAGCCTCAGATTATAATTTTAGTTGTTGTTTTTAGTTGACTGGCCCATTCCTGTACATCAAATGACTTACAATCCTTACACCATGACAAAATGATCAGTTTAACTTTGTTTCATTCCTCAGAATTCCTTTGCTCTCTCCTCATCCTGCTCACATAGTCAGTCCCTATCGAGAATCCCGTTACAATTACAGCAACAGAAACTTCCTTGACCCAAGCCTTGCCTACTGTGAGTACTAAACTCTTCTGTTGAATACGATCCACTCTCTAATCTCAAGCCACAATCAGCTTTCACCATTTCAATGAATCTCCACATATAGATGGTCATTTGCCTTACCCTGCTGCGGGACTTCCCCTGTCTTACTATAACATGCCACCAGGAGGAGCTGTGTGCAGTCAACTGAGTGACACAAGCCCCCAAAGTGGAAGCAGTTTACCTGAGCCCACTCCACAGTAAATATCCTCGCTTCTCTGTTAAATCTGTTTTGTGTGAGGACCCAATGTGCATCTTATTAGTTTGTTTTGATGAAACATCCTTTATTATTTAATCTTTAGGCCTTGTTTGATTTTACCGCAATAAAGTGTTGAATCTTGAATGAAACCAATTTAACCCACATTGTTATGAGTGCTGTCAAAATGTTTCAAAAAAGGATGCACATGGCCACTACAGAGCCCAGATGGTTGAATAGTTGCAGCCCTAGTTGATACCCATCTAACGATTATTTTAATAATTGAGTAATCTCTTGACTTTTTCAGAAATTAATCAGATTTAAAATATATATATATATATATATATATATATATATATATATATATATATATATATGTATGTATGTATATATATATGTATGTATATATATATATATATATATATATATATATATATATATATATATATATATATATATATATATATATATATATATATATATATATATTTTTCCAACCCTTTATTTCAAGACATGACATTATTTCAGATAGACAGTGCAGAAAATTGACAAATATAAATTACGATTCAGTTACTGATTCGGTCTGTAACATGTCAGATAAATTTTCATCATTGTTTCCCGAAGTAAAAGCAAATGTTTCATTTTGATTCAACACAGAGATAACCAGTCCATTTTCATGGAGGACTACATAACGCAGTTATTTCCAATTGAGAAGATGTAATTCTCATCATTTGGACAATTTTAAATTAGAAAAGTAACTAAACTATTTGTTAATTGTCAAAGTTGAGTTAATGGATCTTCTAGATTCCTCTAGGATCAAGAAGTGCCTATTTAAGATTTCATCGAAGTATCATGTCATTAAGTCTTGAAATTTCTAATTAGGTTACTAGGTTAAATGTTAGTACAGTAAAATGGTTAAATAACAAAATGGTCTTTGCAGTGCATGATTTTTTTTTTTCCCTCCCCGATCCTGCAGGCCTACTACTGAGACGGTTTCAATAGCCCCCTATACTGGGCTAGTCCTCCCAGACAGACCCAAATCAAACAGGGAAAGGACATTGAACTATGGAGAAGCCCTGAAAAAACAGGTAAGACGTACTGTAGAAATAATTAGTTTTGTTCGAAACTCTCTGCATAAACAATAACATCTGATTCTTTTCATTATTTTGTCACAATGCCTTTGTTGTAATTGTGAATATTGCTGCTGTGACAATTTCATTTCACCTATGGATGGATGCATCCCTCCACCAAAGACAATTCGATACGATTGTCAATACGTGGGGGACGATACGATTCTGGGATGTAATGATTTTAAAGTGTTACAATTTGATTCAGTGGCATTACGAGTTGACATATTACGGCTGTAGTATTTGGTATGATATTTACAGCCTGTAGATTTTGCCATGATATTTACAGTTGAACATTGTTAGAGGGAGAAAAAAAAACAGGGTGTCACAGTTAGTTAGCACCAAGCACAGCAGTGTTTTTCGAAGGCAGTGAATGTTGCCTTCACGTCAGGGTTCGTTCAGGGTCACAAACATTCACTCAACATTTGCCAGGCATTCACCTGTAGTTTTATACTTTTAGAGCTGACCTGAGCATATTAAACATTTTCTTGCAACCCCAAAAAAAAACAAAAACAAAAACAAAAAAACTTGGGTGGCCATTTTGCGAACATTTGCGACCTTGTAAAAACTCTGACCGTGAACGTTCATTTTTCTACAATCGCAATTGTTCGCCCCTCAGTGGGGTAAGGGCTGTCGGAGCACTAAAACATGCACTTTGGACTGTGCGCCCGAATTAATTAATTAATTTTAAAATGTATTAATTTTTTTATGAGCACACCTTGAAAAACCGGGAACATTTACATGCCTTGCCAGTGTGGTATTTATTCATGTAATTTGGCTCAGACAAACTGTATGAAAATGTGAATTGGTTGAAGAGAAGTTTGAAGAGTGTGAGATTCATTCAGTGCATCTTAGTTTGCGATATGTTGGCAGAACGATGCCAGTGAAAGGAGCAGCAAGCTATTGAACAAGGTAATATAGGTTTATGAGCAGCCCTATTGAAACCTTGGATCCCCATTTGGACAGACGTGTATTTAGTAGATGTGTTTGTTAGACTGTCAGATGTTAAATGCTCCCCTGCACCACCATTACTGTTCCTATATCTTTTCTGTAGTGCCTCTCATCATTAGTGTATGTCGGATCCTATTCTCACCTAAGAACATGTTTTATTCTTGAAGTACAGTATTCTCTTGTATCCATACAAAAAGGCAGGTTTTTATTAAGACACATCACTAGGGTATTTTCTGGGTCCTGCTAAGCCCTGGATAAAGCAATTACGGTACTTAAGATACCCATTTTGATGCAGTATTCAACACAGAAATAGACTTTTGTTGTCCAATGGTTGTTGCGCTAATGTTAAGTATTGCCTGCCATTATTTTGCATAGCAGAAGACATGATCTTCAGTCAGATGGAATAGAAACCAAATTTAGCCACAAATCATCGAAGAATCACTGGTTTGAGCATATGTAGGGCTGTGGGGTCTTCATCTGATGAAAGGAGCACCGTTTGTTTTGAAGATTTTGGAGCAGCAGGAGCGGAAACGAGTAGAGAGAGAGGAGCTGGAGCGTTATGAGGCCAAGCTGGAGGCCGACATGAAGAGGCATCAGCCTTGGGGTCGAGGCGGCGGTGGAGCCCCACTCAAAGACAGTACAGGAAATCTCATCGGTGTGTCCTACTGTCACCCTCAAAGTTTTGCCTAATAATACCCAATTTGATAACTTCACTACACTTCTTTGTGTGTATATATTATGGTAAGCTTTTGTTTTCTCGTTGCCAGCTGACCTCAAGCAGATGCACAAGTTGAATGAAGAGGCCCACAGTAACCCAGAGTGGCAGCAAAGAGCCCCAGCTGTGATAGCCCCCTGCCCAATTGAGCATTCCAACTCCAATGATAGGATCTCTGGTACTGGAGCAATGTTTCATACCATTCATAATTCTGAACTGAAATCTTCCTCTTCAATCAAGCTATCTCTTTCTTTATCCGGACTACCTATCTTTGAGCAGTCCTGTTTAGAATTTCACAGCACTGCTACTCAGCTGCAAGGAGTAGCAAAGAGCACATGAAGGAGTTGAAGAAGAGGATTGTTCTGCACTTTTTCCCATTTTGTTTTCATCTTTTCATTTGGGTTGATTTTATATTTATCTTTATTACAGTTATTTTTCTAGTAAAAGTGTCCCCAGACAGGCTTTCTTACTGCTGTTACAGCACTCTACAGCAGGGGTGCCCAATACGCCAATAGTGATGACCAGGAGCCAGCGAACTGGTCCCAAATTGACCACAAGGGGTGGGAGAAGGAAATAGGAGGGGGGGGGGGTATATTTGTGTGTCTGTGTGTTTCATTCATGTTAGGGGCCATTCCGGCTGTTGCTCGTCGTGGCGTGCATGCGTGCATATGCGCGCGTGTGCATAGTTGGGCACCTGCCCGCGTGCCCAATCGGGTCGATGGCGTGAGGTTGGTTGCTTCAAAAGTTGATTTTCGGTCAAAAGTTTGCCCCCCGTGCTACAGTATATTCATGTTATACAGTATACTCAATTTCAGGTAACCAGTATTTTTAAGATAATTTCATTTTCCAGGTCATCGGACACACATGTCGATTGAAGAGGCAAACAGTAACCCAGAGCAGCAACAGAGAGCCCCAGTTGTGGTTGCAGCCTGTCCAGCTGAGGATCCCAACGACAGGATCTCTGGTACTGTTGCAAAGAAAAGAATCCATGACAATTGTTCTGCTAAATATATTCCACAGCTGGCTACTGCAATAAGCAAAATGGAGTGGTCAAAACTTAAGAAAACATTTCGCAGCTATGGCTGACATGATTACAGGTATCGCTGACAGCCATAGGAGGCCTGAATGTGCTTAGATATGAGCTCTAAAGTTGTACATCATGTTGTTAATCTCTGTGGCCGATGTGAAGATGTGATGTCTCTAAATCACGTGTGTCCAAGTCTGGTCTGGGCCAATATCTTTTCTGCAATCCCGACTAGCGGTAGTATTTGGATCGGAAGAAGAATGAGCTGGGATACAACTTGATGAGCGCAATTTAGCGCAGTGAAATAGACTGATGGCTGGCCAGTCAGAGATTGTCTTTGGATAAGAAATGACATTTGGACACAGTCTTGTGACTTAAACATGAAGAATAAAATGGAACGCGTTGTGGGAAACATGAAGATGGAGAGAAATGCGGCCGACCCCCCCCCCCCAAAAAAAAAAAACAAACAAACAAACCAAACACACAAAAAAAACCCAATCTGAAGCGACATCTTACAAAACGGGTACCCAGGTCTGGTCTTGAGAGCCCCTATTCAGCCTGTTTTAGATGTCTCCCTATTCCAACACACCTGATTCAAATGAAATATTTTTTTTTTCTTAATGCATTGCCGAGGTATTGGATCGTGACTCGCTTTTGACAGATACTTAAAACCGAAGACAAAGTACAAATTTGGTGACCAGTGTTAATGTAATTTTTTTTATTCTTCCTCATTTCCCCCCTCAATATTGCAATTGCAATTTAATGTGCTATTATTTTTTTTCAATATCCTCTACCAATTTTTTTAAACAAATTAATCTATTTCATATCAGATTTATAATACATACAGTGATCCCTCACGTATCATGGTTAATGGGGACCGGGACCCTGCCGCAATAAATGAAAATCCGCGAAGGAGGGTTGGGCCCCCTCTACGTAGAAATATTTTTGTAAGTGTATGTGGGTAGCAGCATGTTTAAAATATGTAAACAGTGATTATACTTTACATATTTGAGACAAAGACTACAGCAGTACATGTATTTACTTAATTTTTAAATTATAAAACCTTATACAATAATTAACATTCATCAGTAATTAACATTCATCAGCATTGCCTTCTGAGTAAGGCAAACGAGAGTTAACAGCGTGATGAGACACAAGGGAAGGTGCTGGGTGGGGCTGTGAAGATGCCCAGCCAATCAGCTCACGGGATGAAGCATGAGTTCATTTGAAAGACAGTTTATTATTTAGAATTGTTAACTTACTAAATACTTTTAAGTTAAGCATTCACAACCACTTCACAAAATTCTACCAAACAAATGTAAACATAAATCAGATTACAATGTTGATACAAACAAATCTGTGGCTTTATTATTTCATCTTTTCATGTTTCATGAAACAACATGTAAACATCTGAAATGCATTTCTTAGGCACCACACGTATCTAGACACTATACCATTGAAATTACATGTATGTAAAAGCCTACTGTCCAAAATGAAGCTGTGTCCCATCCCAAAAATTGCAGGCTTTTTTAATTTGAAAATTGCATTTTACTACATTGTGGTGTCGATTTGATTTAGATTAAATGAAATGTTATCGGCTTGACTTAAAATAATAGTATTTTTTTTTATTTTTTAGGTTTCACTAATGTTCAAACGCCCCAATTTTCCAGGGGCACTGCGTTGACCAACCAGCCAAGACCACAGCAACTCGATGAGCAAGACAAGTACAAAGCTTACCTGAAAAAGCAGGTACAGTGATACCTCGGCTGACAAACGCTTCCGCTTACGAACTTTTCGCCTCACGAACATTAAATTTGCGAGCATATAGTCTCGGCGGACGAACAAACCACGCGATCGAGCAGTGCCACGGTGGCAGCAACGAGAAGCTTACGCACGCTCAACGGCGTCCCAGTTCGTCTCACCCTTTCTCTGAGTGCGGACGTGATTTGTTTGAGTGACATTTGGACCATATAGAGTGCACGTTTGCGATTATGGGACCGAGAAAGACCCCACCACAGGTTAGTGTTAAGCCGAAGAAGACGAAAATTATGATCGAGCAGAAGGACATAATCGAAAAACACGAACGAGGTGTGCGTTTGCGTGACTTAGCGTCACAGTACCAGTACGCTAGGTCTACCATTTTTAGTCAGCAAAAAGGATCAAGAGTCTCCTAAGAAGCAAAGAAAAGAAGCCACACCGGAGGTTGAGTGACCTACAGTCCCTATGGAAGGTGACTCTCCTTCCAAACAGTCACTCCCTCCCTCCCTCCTCCCACTCCATTCCATCAACCCATCAAATACCATCACAAAGGAAAATAAAACGACTTTATTATACAGTACAGTATTTCTTTAATTACAATACAATTGCACATTTATTATACATAAAATAAGGTATTTAAGGCTTATTTAGTAGAAAATTATTTTTTTATGGGGACCTGGGAACGGATTATTCTCATTTTAATGGTTTCTTATGGGAAATAAATGTTCGGAATAAGAACTTTTCGCCTTACACACACTTTCTGGGAACCAATTAT